>JAGFNQ010005052.1:173959-209374 GCA_024364735.1 Boesenbergia rotunda | reverse complement strand
GAAACCCATATCGCTCTCTGGAAGAGTCAATATTGGAGCGCTAGTCAGCCTCCTTTTCAGTTCAGTAAAGCTCTTCTCACATTCATCGGTCCATACATATTTCTTGTCTTTCTTGTAAGAGCTGTCATAGGGGCTGCAATCCGAGAGAAGTTCTCTACGAATTTTCTGTAATAGCCTGCTAGCCCGAGGAAACTTCTGATTTCGCTGGCATTCTTGGGTCTGGTCCAGTTACTCACAGCTTCGATTTTAATTGGGTCCACCATTACTCCTTCCTTGGAGATAACATGTCCCAAGAATGATACTTGATCGAGCCAGAACTCGCATTTGGAAAATTTAGCATACAGTTGTTCCTTCTGAAGAATCTGTAGTACTATACTCAGGTGCTCAGCATGTTCTTCGGGAGTTCTCGAATATATAAGGATATCGTCGATAAAGACGATCACAAATCTGTCGAGGAATGCCGAGAATACCCGATTCATTAATCCATAAACATAGCTGGAGCATTGGTAACTCCAAATGGCATAACTACGAACTCATAATGTCCGTATCTGGTTCGGAAAGCCGTCTTCGGTATATCCTCCTTTTTCACCCTGACTTGGTGATAACCAGATCTCAGGTCAATCTTAGAGAAAACCGTGGCTCCCTTCAGTTGATCGAACAGGTCATCTATCCTGGGTAGAGGGTACCTGTTCTTGATAGTCACGTTGTTCAGCGCCCGATAGTCGATACACATTCGCATCGACCCATCCTTCTTTTTCACGAACAGTACGGGAGCTCCCCAGGGAGAATGACTAGGGCGGATGAGTCCCTTGTCAAGCAGCTCCTGTAACTGTCCCTGTAATTCTTTTAATTCCTTCGGCGCCATACGGTACGGTGCCTTAGAAATGGGGTTAGTACCAGGAACCAACTCAATTGCAAATTCTATATCTCTTTCAGGTGCTAACCCTGGTAAGTCATCGGGAAATACCTCTGGGTAATTGCATACGACTTTGACGTCTTCTAGCTTCGGGCCCTCTGTAGGACTGGTATCAACCACATGAGCTAGAAATCCAGAGCATCCCTTTTCTAACATCTTCCTTGCTTTCAGAGCCGACAAGAATTTGCTTGTCCTCTTGTTCGGCTCTCCGATAAATTCAAATAGAATTTCCTCCTCAGGTCGGAAGATAACCCTTCGTTTACGGCACTCAATAGAGGCGCCGTATTTGTTCAAGAAATCCATGCCCAATATCACATCATAATCTGACATATGAAGCACTATTAGATCGCAGTAGAGTTCCCTATCTGCGATTCTGATTGGTGCGGCACGTAGCATTTGGGTAGAGGGCATCACCTCACCCAAGGGCAGCGTTGTCAGAAATTTGCAGTCTAAATCTTGCAGTGACATATCATTTCTTTTGGCATATTGCATAGAGATAAACGAATGTGTTGCCTAGTGTCAAATAAAGCAGTAGCATACTGACTGTAAATAAATATCTGACCTGCGACAACAGTGGAGGCAGTCGCCACGTCTTCCTTCGTAAGAGAGAAAACCCTGGCATTTGTTGTGGCAGGCGGGGCCTCTAATCTCCCCTGGCATATATGAGTACCATCTATAGCTGCCTGCATCAGGTGTAGCTGGGGAGGAGCACCTTTGTACTGAACATACTGCGGCTGAGGTGCTTTGGCTGCAGTAGGACACTCTCTGGCCATGTGTCCTTCCTTCCCGCAGGTGAAGCATCTCCTGGCGCCTAAGAGGCATATCCCTAGGTGCATCTTCCCACAAGTGGCACATTGGGGATATTTAGGCTTCTTGCCTGCTGAACCACCGGCAGATTTATTCCATGGCCTCCTCTTTCCGTTGTGGTTCTTTTTCCAGTGAGGGTTGCTATTCTGAGGTCTCTGACCTCCCGACTGACTCTAACTCTTGCTGGCGGTCAGTGCTTGGTTCTGCTGGTTAATATTCTTCAGATAATGCTTGGTAATAAGGGCGCTACTGAACAGCTCCTCTGCAGTCTGTGGCCTATTAACGCCGCCAACTACATTCAGAGCTATCTCAGGCCTGAGCATCATGAGCATTAATCTGACCCTTTCTTTCTCTGTACTAACCAGCTCCGGACATAATCGTGCCAGTCGGTTGAATTGTTAATGGCATTGTTGACTGAGAGATTTCCCTGCCGGAATTCAGTGAACTCATCAAAATGCCTGTTTGTGACTCGCATGTTAAAGAATTCCTCCAGAAATTCGGACTCGAAGTCCTTCCACTTCATCTGATCCACTGACCTTCTAGCTTTTACCCGTTCCCACCACATCCTGGCGTCGCCAGTGAGGCAGAACGAGACACATTTAATTTTCTCATGCTCGGGCCAGTCTAATAATTTCACTGTGCTCTCAACTGCCTTGAGCCAGGCCTGGGCATCCCAGGGCTCGCAGGTGCCAGAGAACTTTTTCGGCTTCAGTCTCTGCCACTGAATCATATAGGCCTCCTGTCGGACTCCTCTGGCCGGAGTGTCCGGGGGTGCCTGTGCAGTTGGAGGCTCAGTGGGTATCACATTCTGACTTCCCTGCGGGGTTGCAGTGTTCCCCTGCTGGGTCATCAGAGTATTTATGATCTGCTGCTGTTCAGTGACCTGATGCTGCAGATCTGTGATTACATGCATCATATTAGGTGGGGGTGCTGTCTCATTACCCCGATTGCTACGTCTTCTAGCCATATATCTATCATATAGGTGATAAATAAACTAATATAAGAATTAACGCTACTTTCACTTGTTATGCAAGTATTAATCATCTCCATATAATCATTACTGTACATGAATAAAATAAAGCGAGGTTAAGATCTCTTACTTGGAAGCGGCAGGATGAAGCTTGATGTGTGTGTAGTGGAGGGGAAATCTGCTCTGATACCAACCTGTAACGCCCGCCCTTATATCTACTCTCGGGGCGGGGTTACGTACCATCAATCGTAAAATTTTATTTTACCATAACATAAAAATAATGCAAGTGCAAGAGTGCGAGGACTAGGTACTGAGCATGCTTGTCTAAAACCATCAAGTGATACTTACAAGTACTAAGCATACTAGTCAGTACATGCTAATCAAATATCATGCTTGGATCATTAGAATATGGTAGGTGTATAGTAAGTTTAGTAGCACATAAATCATGATAGTGAGGTTATACATTCCATTGCATAATATTAGTTCATCAAATTGAGTCTAAAGGAAGTCTAGAACATCATGTGTAATATCTTAATTAAGAGTAATCACTAACATTCATTATCAAGAAAACATTATCATAAGCATAGTAAAGTAGATATAGAATCATTCATTCCCAAGCCACCACCCCACACATCTTCAGCCTTCCTGCCTCTTCCTTTAGTTTAAGTGTTCCTTACCCTTATCTGCAGCATAAGACAACACATAAACTAGTAAGCACAAATGCTTAGTAAGGATCCTGTCCTACTCGCAAAATCCATACGAAAGAATACAACATGCACACATAATAAATCATAAGCATGAGTTCTCACAGCATACTGTACATCAAAGTTTCTAAGCATGCAGTATATAGTATCTTAAGCATACCCATCACATATAATAAATGTTTTCAAAACAATTCCATAAAGGTATTACTTAAAAATACATCAACATCATATAGGGCCTAGTTGTGTACCACATAATGCGCGTTCCCTAATGACTTGGGGTAGCGAGCCACCAATCTCATTAGAGCAGGACCCTTCTGTCCTACTGGAGCCATGACCTTAAGTTAACATGCACCCCGGATTTGTTTAACAGCCCCCTTCCGAGTCGGGTACACAACTTACAAAGTAAAATACTTATCATGTCTTTACATATATGCTAAGGAGTACTCCAAATTCACTTCTCAAGGGACACACCACTCTTCAAGGGTGCTCATGATCCCATAGGGACACACCACACAACATAAGGGGTGCTCTTGATCCCATACTTAGTGGAGTATCCTTTCAAGCATTTTATCATACACATCACATGCAATTCATAAGGGTGCCCCATGGGCTATAAGCATGCTCATACATACATCATATTTCAACCACTTAAGCATACTTTATATATGACAAGATTGGCCACATAAATCACATTCATATCATAGGAAGTGGTAGCATGCCTCATGGGTTGATTTAGTTCTTCCTAACCCTAAACCTAGGGTTTGGCCGAAAGTCAGGGGTAGGGGTAGCTTAGGTTTTTGACATCAAACATCCCATACAAGTATCACATATATATACATCATGTATCATACTAAGCATAGCATACATCATGGGGTAACCAACCTTCACAAACCCTAATGTTCATGCCTTGGCCGAAAGTTCCATACTAGGGCAAATCAAGTTTTCCAATCAAGCCTTCCATCTAAACATCACATGCATATACATATCATCTTACTAAACATAAACATATCTCATAGGTAGTTTAACCTTCACGAACCCTAACTTTAGGGTGTTGGCCGAATGGTGTAGGGTAGGGGGAATTAGGGTTTTTGAAATCAAACCTTCACACGAGCATTTACACAAACACCTCACATACATATCATGCCACTTATTAAGCATAGATTTCATCATAGGATAATCATGCAACCCTAAACCCTAATCCTTCTAGGGTTGGCCGAAAGTGTAGGGTAGGGAAAAAGTTGGGTTTTTGTAACCAAACATTTATACAAACACCTTGTCTATACTATCATATAATACACTAAACATAAAATACATCATAGAGTAATTCAACTTTTAATCCCTAATTTCTATGCCTTGGCCGAAACTTGTAGGGGGTGCAAACCCTAGTTTTTGTTATCATAACTTGAAGGAAATCAACATACATATATACCCTAAGTCCCAAGGGGTCTTCTCATGTATCAAGGAGTAACCAAGGCCTTCCCTTAAGGGGTGGCCGAAACTTACATAAGGTAAATCTCCATTTTCGAAAACCACAAGAAGAAGAAAATCATACACAACAATTACACTGCAGGCGAGGGGATACTTACATCCTTTCGCTTGAATTTCACCTTCTCTAAATCTTTAGGGTACCCTTGGTTGAAGTAAGAGTGAGAGTTTCCTTTGTTAAAACTTCTCTAGAACCCTTGGCCCTAGTAGAGGGCAAGATCCTTGGATGGGGTCTTCTTCCTTCCAATTCCCTAGGGTTAGAACCCTAGGGTGTACTTTTCGAAAATGAAAAGGAAAGGGGGAGAGTGAATTTCGGTTTTGGAGTGGGGAAGAAGAAGAAGAAAATGAAACTTCTTTCCCTCTCTCTTATTTATACTATTCTCATGAAGGGACATGTCTCTTCACCTCCCTAGCTTTAACTAGCACGTTTCTTATTCTCTCAACATGAAATACTCCTTGGTGCAATGGTTAAGACATGGTTAGTGCAACTAGGAGGTTCAAGATTCGATCCTTGCTTCCTCCTTTCTACACATTCTTTTTATCATATTTTGCACTAATACATATCAAAGCCATTAAGCCAAGCCCATCATGACATTTCATAATAATGTTTCATGAATTCTTCATATTTCATATGGGAAAATTTTGGGGTGTTACAATCCCCCATATCTTATAAAAAGTTTGTCCCGAACTTAAAACAGTTCCGGATACTTTAATCAAAAATTGGGGTGTTACAAGAAGCAGAATATGTTGCCCTATTAGAATGTGTAGCACAACTTTTGTGGATGATGCACACTCTTAGGGACTTTCATCTTGACTACACCCAAACCTTAGTCTATATTGATAACATTAGTTCAATCAACTTGACTAAAAACCCAATTCAACATTCCCGAACAAAACATATAGAAGTTAAACATCATTTTGTAAGGGATCATGTAGCCAGGGGTGAAATAATACTTAAACATGTGGATTCAAAATCCAACTTAGCTGATATCTTTACCAAACCCTTACCTGAGTCTGAGTTTAGCTCACTAAAAAGGCAGTTAGGGTTGTGCTTAGTAGAATAGGACTGATCTATATTATTTTCTTAAAAACTTTTCCTATTTTTCTTAATTTTTTTTGGAAATTAGCAAATTTATCATGTCTTTTATCAAGTTTTTGAAATTTAAAATAATTTTCCGACTTAGTTTTATTTCAAAAACTACCCCCTTCAAAACTAGGGTTTTTTGCAATTGAACTTAGCTTAGGCCCTAACCCTAGAACTGCATGCACCTATAGATCTAGAAGTCAGCATCTCACAAGCACCTTAGGGTACTTTTGATTGATAACCTAGAATGGGTTGAGATGCTTAGGTCTATGTCTTGATTCAAGATGCTTTAAGTCAGTGCATCTGCAGAAATTGGGGCAATAAATACAAGTTGAATAACAATCAGGTTAAGTGTCAAGCTTAGAAAATCTAACTTGATCAGATCACTTAACTTGATTAACCCTAGCGAAAGCTACTATTTATGAAATTTAGTAAGTAGCTAACATGGTTAGATAGTGTAACGCCCGCCCTTCTCACACTAGGGCAGGGTTACGCGAACATAATTTTTTTTTCGTTTTAGCGGAAGCATTTTGAAACTTGAAACTTGAACATGATACATGTATAATCTTGTACTTGAACATGTAAGGCATGAAACCTTTTAAACATCTTAGACATTGAGGAGAGCATGCTAGGTACCTTCACATTCTTATTTGCATAATAGAAGCATGCCACATGGTCATTTCTTAAGACAGAGGAGTAAGTATGAGGAAGGATAACATAATACTAAAGTTCTTTAGCAAGTATAAACTAAGTACTTAGCATATGAGCAAGAGTGAGCATGAATATCCATATGAGTCTAATTATCTGCAAGTAGCAACTTAGTAAGTATGATTCAACATTTAACATGCAATACTTAGCATATGCACAACTAAATAAAACATGAGTAGATCTTCTTCCACCATGCCACCACCACACACATCTTTGCCCCTCCTGCTGCTCCCTTTAGTTTATCCATTCCTTACCCTTTTCTGCAGTACAAGGGAAACATGGAAACTATAAGCATATAGCTTAGTAAGATCCTTTCCTACTCACAAAATCATACGTTCCATCAAGTAGAGAAAACATCATGTCATAATAGTGCATAGCATTAAAACACTTAACTTAACATAGCATAAGGGAGCATATGTACTTATCATAAGAAGCATACTTGAACTTAACATAATTCACCTTTATAGCATAATAGTCATATAGTCATGACAAGAAATGCGAATGCAATATGCTCTTTTGAAAACATGCATAGGATGAGTTCATGCATATGCTTTTCTTAAAATCATACTTATAGGTACTTAAACATACATCCATCATCATTGGGGGATCCCGGCTTGTACCTCTTACATATATACATAATGCGCGCATCCCTAATAGGCCGAGGTAGCTAGTCTCTAACCTATTAGGGAAACTAGGTCCGTTCATAGTCCGTCGACCTAGGGGCATCCCCTTACTAGGTCCGTTCATAGTCCGTCGACCTAGGGGCTTCCCTTACTAGGTCCGTTCATAGTCCGTCGACCTAGGGGCTTCTCGGGAGCCCATCCCCTTACTAGGTCCGTTCATAGTCCGTCGACCTAGGGGCTGCATCCGGAGCCCACCCGTGGACCTTGCTAGGATCCGGTACAAGCCATACAAAGTAAAATAGCATGCATGGATTTTATCATATCATAAGCATAGCATATTCTTGTTTCTTACTAGGTCCGTTCATAGTCCGTCGACCTAGGGGTTGCATAGCACATTCTTATCATATCATAAGTATATCATCATAACCTATCACATCATTGTCATATCATGAGCATGACATACCTCTTATCTTATCATGATGAGTGCTCTTAGTCCCGACTTACAGGGAAGCATCTCTTAGGCATTTCATCATACATAAGCCATGCTTAACATAAGGGTGCTTAAAGAGCTTAAACATAGACATGTACATCATGATTCTTAGAGCATGAAAAAGCATGGGAGAAGACCTGTTATCACCTATACTACTCATAGCATATCATGAGTATCCTTGGCGTGCCTAATTGGGGTTGTAGCTTCCCCCTTAGCCCACATTCTTATTTAATCAGAAAATTCCAGCATATAAACTCTATGTTTAGAGCATGATAAACCATGAAAAACATTACACTAACATCATACATTAAGGTAGGCATCATAGGGGAGACATTAGAAGGCATGTTGGGGTTGTTACCCCTTCTTAAGTCCTACTTATCATTCTTTACAGAAAATTCCAGCATATAAACTCTATGTTTAGAGCATGATAAACCATGAAAAACATTACACTAACATCATACATTAAGGTAGGCATCATAGGGGAGACATTAGAAGGCATGTTGGGGTTGTTACCCCTTCTTAAGTCCTACTTATCATTCTTTACAGAAAATTCCAGCATACATACCTTAGTTTCCAAGCATGTTAAAACCATGAATAAACCATATTTACATCATATATCATCTTACATATCATAGGAAAAACATATGCAAGTATAGGAGTAGTTTAAACTCTCGCAAGCCCTAAAAACCTTCTTGGTCGAAAACATCAAGAGCTTCATCCTATGTTTAAACTATTTTAGGCACTCGAAACTATTGTAATGCAGGTGAGGGGATTACTTACATCCTTTCGCTTGAATTTCTCCTTCTCTAAAATCTTAAGGTGCCCTTGGTTGAAGGAAGGTGAGTGTTCTCCTTCCTAGCACTTCTATAAAACCCTTGACCCTAGTAGAGGGTAAGACCCTTGTAGACTTCTTCCTCCTTCCAATTCCCTAGGGTTGGAACCCTAGGGTGGTGTTTCGAAAATGAAAAGGGAGAAGGGAATTTCGGTGGTGAGGGTGAAGGGGAAGAAGAAGAGGAAGTTATTCCAACTTCTCTTTCCCTTATTTATACTTTTCTCATGAAGAGACATGTCTCTTCACTTCCCTAGTTTTTAACAAGCATGTTTCTTATTTCCTCTACATGAAATATGGCTTGGTATAATGGTTAAGACATGGAGAGTGCAACTAGGAGGTTCAAGGTTCAATCCTTGCTTCCTCCTTTTTATCACATTTTACACTAATCCATATCAAAGCCTATTAAGCCAAGCCCATCATGAAATTTTATAATATTAATAATATTTCATGAATTCATATTATTTTATAATATTCCATAAATATTATTTCATAATATTTTTAATATTTCATATTCATGAATCCATAATATTTCATGATAATATTTCATGAATTCCATAATATTTCATGAATTTCATGATATTTCATAACATTATTTACATAATATTTTTATAATAATTTTCCATGAATCCAAAATATTATTCACATAATATTTCATAATGAATTCACAATATTATTCACATAATATTTCATAATGAATTCACAATATTATTCATGGTGAAATTTTGGGGTGTTACAATCCTACACATCTTATAAAAAGTTCGTCCCGAACTTTAAACAATTCCTAGGTACTCAAATCGTAAAATTGGGGTGTTACAGATAGGACCCGAACAAGATTGGTTTAATTTGGTTTGGTCCAGTTTTTTTATTAGAGTTGGTTCAATACAGAATTCCAATTTCTTACCAACTCTAATTTACTTGCTGTAATTAGTATAAATTATTTTTTGATATATGGTAAAGGGGAGAGAAACAAAAGAAAGAGGGATTTTTTTTTCAAAATTTTCTATCTCTTTTTTTAAAAAGTAAAGTAGAAAGTTCTAAGTGCTCAGTTTTCAAGTACTTTTCAGTTTTTAAATACTCCAAAGTTCTCTAAGTACTTAGAAAAATGTTTTTAAACTATTTTGAGTATTTCAAATTTATTCTAAATGTTTTTTAAATACTTAAAAAGGTTTTAAAATTTTTTCTAAGTATGTTTCAAGTGCTTCAAACTTTTTCTAGGTGCTCTTAAAATACTTCGAAAAGGTTTCAAAATTTCTAAGTGTATTTTGAAAAACATTTCTAAAGAAGTTTTTTCTTGGTAAACAAATTTGCCTGTGCTAAATTATTTTACAAAAATTTTGTTGGCAAATAAATTTTTTTTCTTAGTAAACAAATTCTTTTTGTGAGAATGTTTTTAAGCAAATTTTTTATGTTGGGAAATTTTTTTCCAAGATCTCAAAATTAAAACATTGCAAGGAAAATCAGATTTCGAAACTTGTTTTGCCTAAGTAAATTCTCAAAATATTGAAATAAAAATTAGGCTTACAAAACCTTTTCAAAAATTGCCTAAGTGTTCTTGAGTACAATTGCTTTATTTTCGAAAAACACTTAGTCAAAAAGCTTTTGCTAACTCTTGAAAAACACTAAGCACTTAGAAAGTTTACAAAACCCGCATGATATTGCAAATTTCAGCGGGGAGATAAAATTCTATTATTAGATTGTTAGTATTGTTAGATTACTATAATATGTTTTTAACTTAACTTTTTGAACCGTGTTGCCATAAATAAAAAAGGGGGAGATTGTTGGTGCTGGAGCACCAAAGTCAAACCTTTATTTTGATAATGGCAAAGGGTTCAGAAGTTAAGATTTGGTTGTGATCTAACAAGCTGATTAAGTGCGCAGGAAAGTCCTAGGTACACTAGGTACTAAGTCCTGGTTCATTGAATTGGGCACTATGTCCTGGCCGCGAGCTGGGCAACTAAGTCCTGACCTAAAGTTGGGAAATAAGACCTGGTGAGTAAAGCTGGGAACTAAGACCTGGTGAGTGAAGCTGGACACTAAGACCTAGTCGAGGACTGGGCACCGAAGACCTGGTGTGTAACGACCCGGCCCATTTGGCGGTCTCGACCGTCGACCATCGACCGTGCCGTAACCAATACTAGGTCTTCCCACTCCTGGGCGTGGATTTTTGCCTTCCCAGGATTCGAACTCTAGACCCAGGCTTAAATCTAGTTCTTTGTGAATCCTGAATACCAATTGAGCTATAGCTCAATTGGTATTCAAGATTCACAAAGAACTAGATTTAAGCCTGGGTCTAGAGTTCGAATCCTGGGAAGGCAAAAATCCACGCCCAGGAGTGGGAAGACCTAGTATTGGTAACGGCACGGTCGATGGTCGACGGTCGAGACTGCCAAATGGACCGCCAAATGGGCCGGGTCGTTACAATAAAAAGGCGCCTTTTTATTGTAACGACCCGGCCCATTTGGCGGCCCATTTGGCGGTCTCGACCGTCGACCGTCGACCGTGCCATTACCAATACTAGGTCTTCCCACCCCTGGGTGTGGATTTTTACCTTCACAGGATTCGAACTCTAGACCCAGGCTTAAATCTAGTTCTTTATGAATCCTGAACACCAATTGAGCTTGTGACGCCCGCCCTTATATCTACTCTCGGGGCGGGGTCACGTACTATCATTCGTATAAAATTTTTTTTTTCTTAAAGTACTAATAACAAAGTACTAAGCATGCTTGTTCAAAACTAACCTATAACATGATAGGTTCAACTCATAATAAAATCACGTATATGAGTAATCCAAGTGTAACATTCATTACTAATGAAATGTTAACATAATCATAATATTGTAGATATGAAGATCTTTATTTCCCGAGCCACCACCCCACACATCTTCAGCCCTCCTGCCTCTTCCTTTAGTTTAAGTGTCTCTTACCCTGATCTGCAGCATAAGACAACACATAAACTAGTAAGCACAAATGCTTAGTAAGGATCCTATTCTACTCGCAAAATCGGATATCATAGAAAGATAAGAGAATAAATCACATTCAAGCATGGTAAGTGTTTAAGCATGTTAAACATCTAAGCATATTAACTTCATAGGAAGGTTTCTTTGAAAACATATAAACATAATACTTGAACATAGCATAATCATTAGGGCCCGGCTTGTACTTCATGTTTTGCGCGCGCCCCTAAATAGGAACGAGGTAGCTAATCCCGAACCACTAGGGTTTACTAGGCCTTCTCAAAAGTCCTTCAGCCTAGTATCATAATCATTTGACTCGCTTTAAGAGTCTATAGTACAAGCCATTACAAAATAAAATAATTATCATGTTCTTTATTTTCATAAAGTATGCTCTTAGTCCCAACCTTCTAGGGAAGCATTCTTTAGGCCCTAAGCCTTCTTCGTTCATGCCCTACAAGGCTCATTCTTATGCATATGAATGCATCCATAATCATGATAACTAGCCTAGTATAAAGCATGCATTTCATAAGGGTGCCCCATGGGCTATAATGCATGCTCATACATAGATCTCCATAATCATGATAACTAGCCTAGTATAAAGCATGCATTTCATAAGGGTGCCCCATGGGCTATAATGCATGCTCATACATAGATCATAATTCAACCCCTTAAACATATCTTATATATGACAAGGTTGATCACATAAATCATATTCATATCATAGGAAGTGGTAGCATGCTTCATGGGTAAATCAAATGGTTCCTAACCCTAAAACTAGGGTCTTGGCCGAAACTCAAGGCTAGGGAGAGTTCCATTTTTCCTAATCCAACATTCCATTTAAACATCATTTGCATATACATATCATCATCCCAAACATAAGCATATCTCCTAGGGTACATCTCATACAATCATCACATATATAGGCATATGATCTTACTAAACACAATCATAATCTCATAGGGTAAGTTGTCCTTCACAACCTCATATTTCATGCCTTGGCCAAATGTTACATGCTAAGGAATCCAATCAAACATTTCCTTTCAATATCACATGCATATACATCTCATATCATTTTACATAAGCATATCACATAAAATAATTTAACCTTCACAAACCCTAAGGTTTCATGCCTTGGCCGAATGGTGTAGGGTAGGAAAACTAGGGTTTTGAAATTAAACCTTCACACAAGCATTTATTCAAACACCTTGTCTACACTACTAGACATGGACACATCCTAGGATAGCAAACAACCCAAAAACCCTAGTCTATTCTCCTTTGGCCGAAACTTGTAGGGTAGAGTAGGCTAGGTTTTTGACATCCAATCTTCACACAAACATTTACACAAACACTTTATCTACAATACTAATCATGGACATATCATAGGATAGCAAACAACCCAAAAACCCTAGCCTATTCTCCTTTGGCCGAAACTTGTAGGGTAGGGTAGGCTAGGTTTTTGACATCCAATCTTCACACAAACATTTACACAAACACTTTATCTACAATACTAATCATGGACATATCATAGGATATCATGCAACCCAAAAGCCTAACCCTTCCTCCTCTTGGCCGAAAGTTGTAGGGTGGCTAACCCTACTTTTTGTTATCACAACATGAAGGAAACCAACATATATTCATACCCTAAGTTCATAGGGATCTCCTCATGCAATAAGAAGTAACCAAGGCCTATTAAATGGAGGTGGCCGAAAGTTTCATAAAGAAGGAAGGTTTCCTTTTCAAAAACAACAATAAGAAGAAGCATACAAATCAAACAATAACGATTACGCTGCAGGCGAGGGGATACTTACATCCTTTCGCTTGAGATTCTACTTCTTTAAGTCCCTTAGGGTACCCTTGGTTGAAAGAGAAGTGAAGGTTCCTCTTACTCTTTCTTCTCTAGACTCCTTGGCCCTAATAGAGGGCAAGAGCCTTCTTCCTTCCAATCCCCTAGGGTTAGAACCCTAGGGAGCACTTTTCGAAAAATGGAAAAGAGGAGAGGAGAAGAAGGAATTTCGGTGGGGAAGAGAAAGGAAGAAGAAGAGGAAGTTACTCACACCTCTTCCCTCTCTTATTTATACTTTTCTCATGAAAAGACATGTCTCTTCACTATTACACGCTTAACAAGCATGTTTCTTATTCTCTCAACAAGAAACAATGCTTGGTGTAGTGGTTAAGACATGGAGAGTGCAACTAGGAGGTTCAAGGTTCAATCCTTGCTTCCTCCCTCCCTTCTACTTCTTCTTTTTATCATAATTTGCACTAATCCATATCAAAGCCCTTTAAGCCAAGCCTATCATGAAATTTCATAATATTAATAATATTTCATGAATTCATAATATTTCATAATATTCCATAAATATTATTTCATAATATTTTTAATATTTCATATTCATGAATCTATAATACTTCATGAATCCCATAATATTTCATAATGAATTCACAATATTATTCACATAATATTTCATAATGAATTGATAATATTATTCATGGTGAAATTTTGGGGTGTTACAATCCTACACATCTTATAAAAAGTTCGTCCCGAACTTTAAACAATTCCCAGGTACTCAAATTGTAAAAATTGGGGTGTTACAATCCTACGCACCTTATAAAAAGTTCGTCCCGAACTTTAAAACAGTTCCGGGTACTTTAATCGTTTTGCCTCTTCTCGTTCCCATGTGGCTTCTTCGAATTGCTCGTTCCGCCACAGAACCATTACTAAGGGTACTTCCTTGTTCCTTAGCTTTTTAACTTCCCGATCTAGGATCTGGTACGGTCCCACATATCTCGGACTCAGCTTCCCTTGAAGTCCAAGGCACAAGCTCGTAACATATCATCTAATATCTGGTTTACTCTTTCAGGTGCTAACCCTGGTATACTTATACACAGACATTGTAATTATATACTTATTGTGATTATGGGTAAATGAGATCTCATTTATTATATCACCAAAATTTATTTTATTCCATCTTATAATTCTTCATACAAAACTAGTCCAACTCAATGGCCTGTGACTACATTTGATGTATTCATCACGTCTTCCTTGGATAATGAGAAAACCCTTGCATTCGTCGTAACTGGTGGTACGTGCGGTTGGGGAGGTGCTTGCTTTTTGGCGCGGCAATCTTGGGCCTTATGCCCTACCCGTCCGCAGTTGTAACACTTGCCTGTCCCCTGGCGGCAAGCTCCTGGGTGCAGCCATCCGCATGTAGCACACGGGTCGAACTTGGGTTGCTTGCTGGCGGGACCACTTTGTGAGTCGTTCTTTCTCTTGCCATTGTGGTTCCCCTTCCAACTATCATTTTGAGGCTTCTCACCTCCGGCTTGGGTTTGGCTCTTGTTTTCAGTCAGCACCTTCTTTTGCTGGTTGATGTTATTCAGGTAGTGCTCAGCAATCAGAGCACTGCTGAACAGCTCTTCTGCGGTCTGTGGCCGGTTGACCCCGCCGGCTGCATTCAGGGCAATTTCAGGCCGCAGCATCTTCAGCATAAGTCTGACTTTTTCTTTCTCAGTGCTGACTAGCTCCGGGCAGAGGCGGGCTAGTCTGTTGAATTTCTTCATTGCCTCGCTGACTGATAGCTCACCTTGTCGGAACTCTGTGAACTCGCCGAAATGCCGGTTGGTGACCCGCAGGTGGAAGAACTCTTCAAAGAATTCCGATTCGAAGTCCTTCCATGTCATTTGGTTCACCTGACGTTTGGTCTTTATTCTTTCCCACCACATACGCGCATCTCCAGAAAGGCAGAACGATGCGCATTTGATCTTCTCTTGCTCGGGCCAATCGTGCAATTCCATGGTGCTTTCCACTGTTTTGAACCAGGCCTGCACGTCCCAGGGTTCACTAGCACCGGAGAAACCTTCCGGTTTCAGCCTCTGCCATTGGATTAGGTAAGCCTCTGGTTGGGCTACCATGACAGGGGCTGCTGGGGGTGCTGGCGTAACCGGGGTTGCGACTGGAATAATCGTCTGGTTCACTGGTGGTGGGGTGGTAGAGTTCCCCTGCTGATTCATCAGGTTAGTGATGATCAGTTGTTGCTCCGCGATCTGGCGTTGTAGTTCGGTTACAACATGTGCCAAATTTGGTGGGGGTACTGTCTCGTTGAGTGGTGGTGCTGTCTCGTTAAGTGGTGGAGGGGCAGTCCCGTTAAGACGGTTACTACGTCTTCTAGCCATCTTCATAAGAATGAGACCAGTATGAGGTAATAGTCATTCCTACATCCACGCATAATTAACTAGGAGTAGCACATACTATCATGCATAAAGGAAGTATCGTTCATGTTCACATATCTTACAATTACTTGTCATTATCTATCATACAGGTGATAAATAACTATATAAGACTTAACGCTACTTTCTCTTGTTATGCAAGTATAAATCATCTCTATATAATCATTACTGTACATGAAATAAAGTAAGGCGAGATTAGGATCTCTTACTTGGAAGCGGCAGGATGAAGCTTGATGTGTGTGTGGTGGAGGGGAAAACTTGGCTCTGATACCAACTTGTGACGCCCGCCCTTATATCTACTCTCGGGGCGGGGTCACGTACTATCATTCGTATAATTTTTTTTTTTCTTAAAGTACTAATAACAAAGTACTAAGCATGCTTGTTCAAAACTAACCTATAACATGATAGGTTCAACTCATAATAAAATCACGTATATGAGTAATCCAAGTGTAACATTCATTACTAAAGAAATGTTAACATAATCATAATATTGTAGATATGAAGATCTTTATTTCCCGAGCCACCACCCCACACATCTTCAGCCCTCCTGCCTCTTCCTTTAGTTTAAGTGTCTCTTACCCTGATCTGCAGCATAAGACAACACATAAACTAGTAAGCACAAATGCTTAGTAAGGATCCTGTCCTACTCGCAAAATCGGATATCATAGAAAGATAAGAGAATAAATCACATTCAAGCATGGTAAGTGTTTAAGCATGTTAAACATCTAAGCATATTAACTTCATAGGAAGGTTTCTTTGAAAACATATAAACATAATACTTGAACATAGCATAATCATTAGGGCCCGGCTTGTACTTCATGTTTTGCGCGCGCCCCTAAATAGGAACGAGGTAGCTAATCCCGAACCACTAGGGTTTACTAGGCCTTCTCAAAAGTCCTTCAGCCTAGTATCATAATCATTTGACTCGCTTTAAGAGTCTATAGTACAAGCCATTACAAAATAAAATAATTATCATGTTCTTTATTTTCATAAAGTATGCTCTTAGTCCCAACCTTCTAGGGAAGCATTCTTTAGGCCCTAAGCCTTCTTCGTTCATGCCCTACAAGGCTCATTCTTATGCATATGAATGCATCCATAATCATGATAACTAGCCTAGTATAAAGCATGCATTTCATAAGGGTGCCCCATGGGCTATAATGCATGCTCATACATAGATCTCCATAATCATGATAACTAGCCTAGTATAAAGCATGCATTTCATAAGGGTGCCCCATGGGCTATAATGCATGCTCATACATAGATCATAATTCAACCCCTTAAACATATCTTATATATGACAAGGTTGATCACATAAATCATATTCATATCATAGGAAGTGGTAGCATGCTTCATAGGTAAATCAAATGGTTCCTAACCCTAAAACTAGGGTCTTGGCCAAAACTCAAGGCTAGGGAGAGTTCCATTTTTCCTAATCCAACATTTCATTTAAACATCATTTGCATATACATATCATCATCCCAAACATAAGCATATCTCCTAGGGTACATCTCATACAATCATCACATATATAGGCATATGATCTTACTAAACACAATCATAATCTCATAGGGTAAGTTGTCCTTCACAACCTCATATTTCATGCCTTGGCCAAATGTTACATGCTAAGGAATCCAATCAAACATTTCCTTTCAATCTCACATGCATATACATCTCATATCATTTTACATAAGCATATCACATAAAATAATTTAACCTTCACAAACCCTAAGGTTTCATGCCTTGGCCGAATGGTGTAGGGTAGGAAAACTAGGGTTTTGAAAATAAACCTTCACACAAGCATTTATTCAAACACCTTGTCTACACTACTAGACATGGACACATCCTAGGATAGCAAATAACCCAAAAACCCTAGCCTATTCTCCTTTGGCCGAAACTTGTAGGGTAGAGTAGGCTAGGTTTTTGACATCCAATCTTCACACAAACATTTACACAAACACTTTATCTACAATACTAATCATGGACATATCATAGGATAGCAAACAACCCAAAAACCCTAGCCTATTCTCCTTTGGCCGAAACTTGTAGGGTAGGGTAGGCTAGGTTTTTGACATCCAATCTTCACACAAACATTTACACAAACACTTTATCTACAATACTAATCATGGACATATCATAGGATATCATGCAACCCAAAAGCCTAACCCTTACTCCTCTTGGCCGAAAGTTGTAGGGTGGCTAACCCTACTTTTTGTTATCACAACATGAAGGAAACCAACATATATTCATACCCTAAGTTCATAGGGATCTCCTCATGCAATAAGAAGTAACCAAGGCCTATTAAATGGAGGTGGCCGAAAGTTTCATAAAGAAGGAAGGTTTCCTTTTCAAAAACAACAATAAGAAGAAGCATACAAATCAAACAATAACGATTACGCTGCAGGCGAGGGGATACTTACATCCTTTCGCTTGAGATTCTACTTCTTTAAGTCCCTTAGGGTACCCTTGGTTGAAGGAGAAGTGAAGGTTCCTCTTACTCTTTCTTCTCTAGACTCCTTGGCCCTAATAGAAGGCAAGAGCCTTCTTCCTTCCAATCCCCTAGGGTTAGAACCCTAGGGAGCACTTTTCGAAAAATGGAAAAGAGGAGAGGAGAAGAAGGAATTTCGGTGGGGAAGAGAAAGGAAGAAGAAGAGGAAGTTACTCACACCTCTTCCCTCTCTTATTTATACTTTTCTCATGAAAAGACATGTCTCTTCACTATTACACGCTTAACAAGCATGTTTCTTATTCTCTCAACAAGAAACAATGCTTGGTGTAGTGGTTAAGACATGGAGAGTGCAACTAGGAGGTTCAAGGTTCAATCCTTGCTTCCTCCTCCCTTCTACTTCTTCTTTTTATCACAATTTGCACTAATCCATATCAAAGCCCTTTAAGCCAAGCCTATCATGAAATTTCATAATATTAATAATATTTCATGAATTCATAATATTTCATAATATTCCATAAATATTATTTCATAATATTTTTAATATTTCATATTCATGAATCTATAATACTTCATGAATCCCATAATATTTCATAATGAATTCACAATATTATTCACATAATATTTCATAATGAATTCACAATATTATTCATGGTGAAATTTTGGGGTGTTACAATCCTACACATCTTATAAAAAGTTCGTCCCGAACTTTAAACAATTCCCAGGTACTCAAATTGTAAAAATTGGGGTGTTACATGGTGAGTGAAGCTGGGCACTAAGACCTAGTCGAGGACTGGGCACCGAAGACCTGGTGAGTGAAGCTGGGCAAAAGTCCAACCGGAGGAGCCGATTGGCAAAAAGGTAAATTCTCCCGAGAGGAGTAGGTGAGGACGCATTCCCCGTAGGAGGGAACATTAGACGTCAGTTCGACCTAGGGTTCCATTTGGGAAACCCAAAGTCAGAACCAAGACAGCTTAGGCTGTAAATAATGTCTAACATATCATATATTTGCTTCTTGTGTTTTAGAACTAACCCTGGTTGCAGAAAACGAAGGGACAGTGTTTCTGCAGCTCAGGCGCCTCATTGAAAGGAGGCGCCTCACTAGGCTAGGCGCCTGTATGGATACAGGTGCCCCAGTGCAAGGCCAAACCAAGACCATCGAAGCAAACTACCACGAAAGCCTTTGGACCAAGTCAAGCTAGGCGCCTGTGTTAACACAGGCACCCCAGACAGCTCAGGCGCCTCAATGAAATGGATTAGCGCTGACCGAGCCTGCGAATTAGAGTTCTTGCAGGAGAGGCCACGTGTCAGGCGCCCCTTTCAACACAGGCGCCTAGGGGACCACTATAAAAGGGGGTTCACCCCCAAGGCTTCAGAACAACTTGCAAATCTCGCTTTCAACACTTTCGCTCATGTGCTACGCCCCGACAAGCTCCGAACTCGCGATTCAAGCACTGACGACGACCCGCTGCTCCGAAATTCCATCCACACCGGTCGTCGGTAAAAGCTGCCATTTCTTAAGTGTTGTAATTCTCTTTTTCGATTCTATATCTGTACTCGAAACTGTAATCATTTCTACGAATATAGAATTGCCCAACGTAAACAGTCAAGGACCGTGGGCCTTGGAGTAGGAGCCGATCGCGACTTCGAACCAAGTAAACCAAGCTGTGTTAGCGACTCTTGTTTTACTCTTTCCGTTGTATTTTTCTCTTAAATTTTACGAAAATTTTTTATCGATATTCACCCCCTCTATCGATTTACTCCGATCCAACTAATATGGGGGTTGGTGAGGAAGTTCAATTAAGATCCTTTAGTGGAATAGATCGTAATTAATAGATCGGGTTTAGATCCATTAGCGGGCCAAGATCCAACTCCTCCTCTTGGTCCCTACCTTAGCCCTATATATACTCCATGGGATCATGAAACCAAGGCTTAATCATCCAAGAGATATCCAAAGCCTCTCAATTCTTCCCTTTCCACTTCTCTCTCTCCTAGGGTTTCCTATTGGCCGGCGGCAAGGGGTGAGGAAGAGAGGTTGCGCAAGACTTAGGGAAGGGGAAGAACTCATCACTTCTTCCTCTCCTCCTCATCCTTCTCCTCTCTTCATCCCTAGGTTGCTCGGCTAGACTTGGAGCAGGAGGCGGTGGTGGCATCTTCCATTGATGTTGGCCGGCGGTGAGGAAGTGGAGGAATAGGGTTCGGCGGCTCGGTTTTTCCAAGGAGAAGAGGTGTTCCTCTTCTTCTTCTACACCTTCTTTATCTTCCTTTCACATCTATGCTGGTCGGTGCAAGCTAGGAGGAGTGCTCTTCATCCTTGGGTCCCCGCGGCATCCACCTTATTGGTTAGGGTTTTCAGCTAGTGAAGGAAAAGAAGAGAAGGTGAAGACTTGGTGCTTTGGTGATCCCAATTCTCGGTAGCTTGTCGCACACATGATGTCCGGGAGGAGAGGGACATAAGGTAGAAGGCCGCCAGGTAATAGGGAAGGTATAATCCCTCCCTAAGCTCCTTATGTTATTTTGTGCCTCTATACTTTGCTTCGTCATTTCATGTGTGTTATTTAATTATTATGATTGTGAATAATGGTAACTAATTAATTAACGGATCCCAACCGTAAACACAAGAACCGGAGATCCACTCGTCGCCTTTTCCATGGTTATTCGGTTAGAAGAATTACAAGGCTCGATCTTTGTGATTGGTCGAGTTGTAATTCGTACCGAACGATACGACGACCAGATGGTCGTTGGGAGACGGGTCTCCATTCGGATTAATTTTTAATCCGTAGACATGGAAAGGTCTTCTAAGGACGACCAAGAATTCACTTAGGAAACCCGCCAAGCCATACCCAAAACCAACCACCTCATCTCCTTGTCCACTACTTGCGCACGTAAAGGAGGAGGATGTGAAGAAGAAAGAAGAAGAAAGTGGAGAAGAAGAAGGAGAAGAATCTCAATTCTTCTCCTCTTCACAGCCGGCGTCGCAACCTCCCAAGATCGCCGCCGGCAGCCCACCTCCTTCTCTTCTACTCCTCGTCGAGCCCTGAGAAGCTCTTTCTAGTCTTGCTGAACCCTCACGCCAAGAAGGAAGAAGACTTGAAGATGGATGAAGGAGAAAACTCCTTCTCTTCTCCTTTTCCTCACTGGCGCAATATCAACCCTAGGAGAGAGAGTATAGACAGGGTTAGGGTTTTGGGTTCTTGTGTGATGGATGATTAATTAGCCTTGTATCATGACTCCTATGGGGTATATATAGGACTATGATAGGAACCATGAGGAGGAGTTGGGTCTTGGCCTGCTAATGGATCCAAATCCGATCCATTAATGGAGATCCATTCCACTAAAGGATCTCCATTGAACTTCCTCACCAACCCCCATATTTTCATATGGGCTCCACCTATTATGAGTTGTCCATCTCCCCGTGTTTAAGATATCAAATGCTCGATAATTAATTTAAATTACTAACAATTTTAATTAATTATCCTCTTGATCCTTGACTAGTACCACTCAACCTTTTCATCATGTTGGGTCATAGTCCACTTGCAAGATTTAACATGACGATCCTTTCGAGCTCATCAAGGGGGCATCATCATGCCGATTAACTAGGACACAGATTTTGTCAATAATCAATGGCACACCATGTAGATAAAATTATTACCCAACTTACTGGGTCTATCGATCTAACAGAATAGATCTCGCCTATTGATAAATCAAAGTATAATAATTAAATACACGTGTCCGTTATTATTTCGAGATTTAGAGATTGTACTCCATAATATAAACTGAGGTCTAATCTAATTTATAAAGTCAGTATAAAATTGGATGACCGCTCTTTTAGTCCTACTCAATGCACACAAAGCGCACTAGTTTAATTCTATGGTTAAGACAAACCACACCTAATTACACTACAACCATCCCGATGATTTGTCCAACTCCATCTCGGTTGTGAGCTTCTTTCTTATACTTCTGCAAGGAACTGAGAACATGATCTTCTGTGCGTCACCACGCACTATGTTATCTACTGTAGGATGTGTATACTGAAAGACATAATTTCATTATATGAACATCTTCATTTCGAAAAGAAAATCACAACTATACTAGGTGCCTGTTTATATTAGTACATATACGAAGTCCAATTACATTGCATTGTAGATAACATGGTGTGTGGTGTCACATGGAAGATCATGTTATTAGTCCCTTGCTTAGTATAAATAAGAGGCCCACAACCGAGATAGAATTGGACAAGCCATCGGGATGGTTGTAGTGTAATTAGGTGTGGTTGATCTTGACCATAGAATTACACTAGTGTGCTTTGAGTACATTGAGCAGGACCAAAACCCGAGGTTATCCAATTTATACTGACTTAATAATTGGATAGGACCTCAGTTTATATTATGGAGTACGATCCCTTAATTCCGAAATAATATCGGGCATATATTATTAATTATTGTTTCTTTGATTTATCAATGTGCGAGATTTATTCTGTTATATCGATAGACCTGATTAGTTGAGAAATAATATTAATAATATGATGCGCCGATGATTTGTAACGCCCGCCCTTATATCTACTCTCGGGGCGGGGTTACGTACAATCAATCAATTATATAATTATTTTAACATAACATAAAAACAATACAAGAGTACGAGGACTAAGTACTGAGCATGGTTGTCTAAAACCATCAAGTGATATTTACAAGTACTAAGCATACTAGTCAGTACATGTCAATCAAATATCATGCTTGGATCATTAGAACATGGTAGGTGCATAGTAAGTTTAGTAGCACATAAATCATGATAGTGAGGTTATACATTCCATTGCATAATATTAGTTCATCAAATTGAGTCTAAAGGAAGTCTAAAACATCATGTGAAATATTTAATTAAGAGTTATTCTACAATATGATAGGTTCACGAGTAGTTCAACTCACAACATGATCAAACCTAATCAAGTATAAGAGTAATCACTAACATTCATTATCAAGGAGACATAAACAAAAGCATAACAAAGTAGATATAGAAGTCTTTCTTTCCCGAGCCACCACCCCACACATCTTCAGCCCTCCTGCCTCTTCCTTTAGTTTAAGTGTTCCTTACCCTTATCTGCAGCGTAAGACAACACATAAACTAGTAAGCACAAATGCTTAGTAAGAATCCTGTCCTACTCGCAAAATCCATACGAAGGAATACAACATGCACACATAATAAATCATAAGCATGAGTTCATCATAGCATACTAAACGTCAAAGTTTCTAAGCATGCAGTATATGGTATCTTAAGCATACCCATCACATATAATATATGTTTTCAAAACAATTCCATAAAGGTATTACTTAAAAATACATCAACATCATATAGGGCCCAGTTGTGTACCACACAATGCGCGTTACCTAATGACTTGGGGTAGCGAGCCACCAATCTCATTAGAGCAGGACCCTTCCATCCTACCGGAGTCATGACCTTAAGTTAACATGCACCCCGGATTTGTTTAACGACCCCCTTCCGAGTCGGGTACACAACTTACAAAGTAAAATACTTATCATGTCTTTACATATATGCTAAGGAGTACTCCAAATTCACTTCTCAAGGGACACACCACTCTTCAAGGGTGCTCATGATCCCATAGGGACACACCACACAACATAAGGGGTGCTCTTGATCCCATACTTAGTGGAGTATCCTTTCAAGCATTTTATCATACACATCACATGCAATTCATAAGGGTGCCCCATGGGCTATAAGCATGCTCATACATACATCATATTTCAACCACTTAAGCATACTTTATATATGACAAGATTGGCCACATAAATCACATTCATATCATAGGAAGTGGTAGCATGCCTCATGGGTTGATTTAGGTCTTCCTAACCCTAAACCTAGGGTTTGGCCGAAAGTCAGGGGAAGGGGTAGCTTAGGTTTTTGACATCAAACATCTCATACAAGTATCACATATATATACATCATGTATCATACTAAGCATAGCATACATCATGGGGTAATCAACCTTCACTAGCCCTACATTTCATGCCTTGGCTGAAAGTTACCTACTAGGGCAAGTTAAGTTTTTCCAATCAAACATTCCATTTAAACATCACATGCACATATACATATCATCATCCCAAGGCATATCTCATAGGGTAGTTTAACCTTCACAAACCCTAACCTATTCATGTTGGCCGAATGGTGTAGGGTAGGGGGATTAGGGTTTTTGAAATCAAACCTTCACATAAACATTTACACAAACACCTCACATACATATCATGCCACTTATTAAGCATAGATTACATCATAGGATAATCATGCAACCCTAAACCCTAATCCTTCTAGGGTTGGCCGAAAGTGTAGGGTAGGGAAAAAGTTGGGTTTTTGTAACCAAACATTTATACAAACACCTTGTCTACACTATCATATAATACACTAAACATAAAATACATCATAAAGTAATTCAACTCTTAATCCCTAATTTCTATGCCTTGGCCGAAACTTGTAGGGGGTGCAAACCCTAGTTTTTGTTATCACAACTTGAAGGAAATCAACATACATATATACCCTAAGTCCCAAGGGGTCTTCTCATGTATCAAGGAGTAACCAAGGCCTTCCCTTAAGGGTGGCCGAAACTTACATAAGGCAAATCCCCATTTTCGAAAACCACAAGAAGAAGGAAATCATACACAACAATTACACTGCAGGCGAGGGGATACTTACATCCTTTCGCTTGAATTTCACCTTCTCTAAATCTTTAGGGTACCCTTGGTTGAAGTAAGAGTGAGAGTTTCCTTTGTTAAAACTTCTCTAGAACCCTTGGCCCTAGTAGAGGGCAAGATCCTTGGATGGGGTCTTCTTCCTTCCAATTCCCTAGGGTTAGAACCCTAGGGTGTACTTTTCGAAAATGAAAAGGAAAGGGGGAGAGTGAATTTCGGTTTTGGAGTGGGGAAGAAGAAGAAGAAAATGAAACTTCTTTCCCTCTCTCTTATTTATACTATTCTCATGAAGGGATATGTCTCTTCACCTCCCTAGCTTTAACTAGCACGTTTCTTATTCTCTCAACATAAAATACTCCTTGGTGCAATGGTTAAGACATGGTTAGTGCAACTAGGAGGTTCAAGGTTCGATCCTTGCTTCCTCCTTTCTACACATTTTTTTTATCACATTTTGCACTAATCCATATCAAAGCCCATTAAGCCAAGCCCATCATGACATTTCATAATAATGTTTCATGAATTCTTCATATTTCATATGGGAAAATTTTGTGGTGTTACAATCCCCCATATCTTATAAAAAGTTCGTCCCGAACTTAAAACAGTTCCGGATACTTTAATCGAAAAATTGGGGTGTTACACTTTGCATACACATACTTTGCATAAACATACTTATCATGGCATAATGCATAACATGGATGAATGCATGCATCAAATGCATATATCATAAGGATGCTTAGTTTAAAATCATACTTTTAAATACTTAAACATAATCATAACATCATTGGGGTCTCCGGCTTGTACCACATGTTGGATCGAGAGATGCGATAGAGGGGGGGTGAATGTCGTAAATCGTTCAGATTTAAAAAGAGCGGGTGCGCAGCGGAAATAAAAGAAAAACAGAACAATGCAAACACAGTCGGTTTACTTGGTTCGGAGCCTGGGTCGACTCCTACTCCAAGGCCCACGGTCGTTGACCGTTTTCTGCTGGCAATTCTATAAGTTCGTAAAAGTTTACAAGACAGATTATAACAAGAACAGTTTAGTAAACTTTAAATGCAGCTCTTCGTTACCGACGTCCGGTGTAGATCGAAGTTTCAGAGCAGCGGGACGTCGTCAGCTTGAGTTGGAAGATTTCTGGAGCGTGTCGCGGAAGTAGAAGAGCGCAGAAGTGTCGAAGCAATTGATCTGAAGAAGGAGGTCGAGGGCCCTTTATATAGGGCCTGGGGGCGCCCTGGTCGACGGGGGCGCCCTCCCACGTGGCAGCAGATCCACACAAAGCGCAGTCAACCACTTATCCCTTGAACCTCGGGATAAGGTCTTGACTGGGGCGCCCTGTACGCTGGGGGCGCCCTGGTTGACTCGGCCAACTCTTATCCGCAGCGCTGAGTCTTCTTTGGTAAATCTGGCTGGGGGCGCCCGGGACAGCGGGGGCGCCCTGGGCGTGTAGCGCAGACGCGGCAGAGTTGTTTTGCAATGGGGGCGCCCGGGACAGCGGGGGCGCCCTGGGTATGTACTGTCGAAGTCTTTCTTGTCTTGTTGTGTTTTGTGTTCACCATGGGGGCGCCCGGGACACTCCGGGCGCCCTGGTCAGCTGTTGCCTCACTCCTTTGAGGCACTCTGAGCTGCAGACACTCGTTCCTTCGGTCCTGTATCCTGGGTTAGTCCAAAACACAATAAAACAATAAGATAATAGGTTATACAGCCTCAGCTGTCTTGGTTCTGACTTTGGTCTCCAAAATGGAGCCCTAGGTCGAACCGACGCCTAATGTTCCCTCAAGGGGAATGCGTCCTCACCTACTCCTCTCGGGAGAATTTACCTGGTGCCAACCGGATCCTCCAGTTGGACTTTTGCCCGACAGCCCTTCGCCAGGTCTTGAGTTTCGCCAAGCAACCCTTCGCCAGGACTTGGTTTTTGCCCAGCAGCCCTTCGCCAGGTCTTGAGTTTCGCCCAGCAGCCCTTCGCTAGGACTTGGTTTTTGCCCAGCAGCCCTTCGCCAGGTCTTGAGTTTTCGCCTAGCAGCCCTTCGCCAGGACTTGGTTTTTGCCTAGCAGCCCTTGGCCAGGACTTGGTTTTCGCCCAGCAACCCTTCGCCAGGACTTGGTTTCTTGACAGCCCATCGTCAGGTGCCTAGCATCCCTTCGCTAGGACTTGCTTTTCGCCCAGCAACCCTTCGCCAGGACTTGGTTTCCTGACAGCCCATCGTCAGGTGCCTAGCAGCCCTTCGCTAGGACTTTGTTTCCTGCACTCTCAAGCAGCATTGTTAGACAACAAATAACCCTTAACTTTGAATCCTTTGCCAATATGAAAACAAGGTTCGATCTGGTGCTTTGTACACCAACACCACATACATACATCATAAGCGCGCATCCCCAAGTAAATACGAGGTAGCGAGCCCCGACCTACTAGGGTAGGAACAGCTACGGTAGTTCCAAAAACTGGGTCGTTCTTAAGGTGCCCATCCCTGTTGGACAGCTACGGTAGTCCCAGAACCGTGGACAGCTTCGGTAGTCCAGAACCGAGGCGTTCTTAAGGTGCCCATCCCTTGGACCCTTACTTCGGTCTGGTACAAGCCCATTCTTAAAATAAACTACTTAACATGCTTCATCATTCATAGAACATACATGGCATAAACAACATCTTGTTTCATGAAACATGACATAAGAATAGGAACAGCTACGGTAGTTCCAGAACCGAGGCGTTCTTAAGGTGCCCATCCCTTAGCATGACATAAATATACTTAACATTTCATCATTCATACTTAACATCATGATGCCTTAAAGGCATGAACATTCATTATCTTCATTCATAAGGTATGTCATGCTTACATCATTTTGTCTTAGGGCCATGGTTATCATTTTCGTTCATCATCTTCATTCTTAAACATGGCATACGTACATATCATTCATAAAACATGGCTTACATACATATCGTGCATAAAACATGGCATACATACATATCATTCATAAAGCATGGCCATGGTACATAGGAAAACATGCCTAGATCTTTTCATACACGATACATTTCCCTAGGTTCATGGCACGTGGTCTAAACATTTGTGTATCATCATAGCACATGACCTAATATACAAAGTCAGGACACATTTTACATGAAGTTAGGTTTTGGGTCACATAAAAATTCCTACCACATACTTAATCATATACATACACCTTAGTAACCCATAAACAAGTCTGTTTTGAAACTTAACCCAACCCAAACCCTAACTTATACTCTTGGACGAAAGTTCAATATGGGAAAGGCCCCATCATTCAAGCAACATGCAAAAGTCCATAGGAAAAAGAAGAACCCATACATTCATACAATGTCATAGTAAGTCATTTGACCCCATAATTGGAGCCAACCCAATTTCCTAGCCCTCTTGTTTGTCTTTGGCCGAAACCCTAATGGGTCACAAACATATAAAAAAATAAATTCCTATCATTCACCATTAAGATCCATTAAATCATAGGAACATAATAAACATGCTTGAAAGGTTAGACCTCATCCTACGTTGACATGGGCCGAAACCCTAGGAAAGTTTAGGGTGCCACAAACTTTCCGTAAATCATAATCTATGTCTTACATATCATAATAAAACATTTAAGTGCACAAAAGAGAGTTTACATCATCCCTAAGCCCAAACATCACCCTTGGCCGAAACCCTAGAGGCTCTACTTCATGGTTTCCTCAACTTAAATCTTAAACAAAAGTCTAAATCTTGTTAAGCATCAAAGAACAATCATACCACAGGTGAGGGGGTCTTACCTTGGTTTGTCTTTGATTATCACCTTGAATGGAGAAGCCAAAAGAAAGCTCCTTGACCCTAGGCCTCTCTTTAGCCCTTGTATCCTTGTAGAAAGTCTTGGATCTTCAAGATCAAGTTCCCTTGTGAAACCTTTCCAAGGGAGAGGGGTATTGTGGGTTTCGGCTAGGAGACGGAAGAAGAAGGAGAGGAGAGGCTTGGTGGATGAAGAGAAGAGTGAATAACTATCTTAATTGTTAAGTTATCAATCCTCTCATTTATACACAATGAAGGGGGGCAAGTGAAGAGACATGGTGCCTCCTCTCATGGTGACTCTTCACTTCCTTTAGCCTTAACAAAAATCCACTTCATTCCCTCATAGCACTCCCTTGCTAGGTGAATTGGTTAGTACATGCATGGTGGTATGCTAGGTCCAAGTTTCAATCCTTGGTGCATGCACTTTATTTTTATTTTCTTTTTTTCTTTTTTTTATTATTTTCGAAAATTCCCCTAAGACCCACCCATAATCATACTAATATTCCTAATTAAATCCCATCTATATTTATATTACATTCTACCTAAAATCCACTAATAACCATGGTATTAGGAAAGCCCATATAAGGCCCATTAGTACTTAGTTTCTCAAATTAAATGGAAAAATCATGGATAACTAGGCTAAAGTTCGCTCTAGTGTCTCTAGGTTCCAAAATAACTATCTAGACCTGATCAATATTTTAAAGAAAATATTGAGAAAATTTTCGGGGTCGTTATAATCCCCCATACCTCGTGAATGTTCGTCCTCGAACTTAGAATGGCTCCGGGTACTTGCGTCTCATCTCGTCCTCACGTTCCCAGGTAGCTTCCTCGAACCGTTGACTTTGCCATAGAACCTTGACTAAGGGTACCTCCTTGTTCCTTAGCTTCTTGACTTCCCGATCCAAGATCTGAATAGGTCGGCTTTCATAACTTAGGTCCTCCTGAACTTGTACTGTCTGTGGCTCGATCACTTGATCCATATTTGGAATACATTTTTTAAGCATTGACACATGGAACACGTTATGAATAGCTAACATCTCCTGAGGCAGCTCAAGTTCATATGTCACCTTGCCAACTCTTTTCAGAATCAGGTACGGTCCCACATATCGCGGACTCAGTTTTCCTCTCCTCCCAAATCTCGTCACCCCTTTCATAGGAGCTACTTTGAGGAACACTAAATCTTCAATATTAAATTCCAATGGTCTACGCCAGACATCTGCATAACTCTTCTGTCGGCTCTGAGCAACTTCTATCCGTTGTCGAATGTTCTGTATAGCTCGAGTGGTACTGTCGATGACATCCGTTGTGAGCCCCATTTCCTTCTTCTCACCACTTCCGTACCAACAAATCGGAGACCTGCATTTTCTCCCATACAAAGCTTCATAAAGTGTCATTCCAATAGTAGCTTGGTAGCTATTGTTGTAAGCGAATTCCGCTAAACATAGATATCGGCACCAGCTCCCTTTGAAATCCAAGGCACAAGCTCACAACATGTCCTCCAGTACTTGATTCACTCGTTCAGTTTGCCCGTCAGTCTGAGGGTGAAAGGCGGTGCTGAATCGAAGTTTAGTGCCGAGAGACTTCTGAACACACTCCCAAAAATGTGAGGTAAAGCAACCATCCCTATCTGAGATGATGGTCTTGGGAACTCCATGAAGTCTGATTATCTCCTTGGCATATAATTGGGCTAGTGTCATTAATAACTCTATGATATAATTATATGCATATATCATAAGTATATACTTATTTTAATTATGGGTAAACCTAATAATAGTATGCTTCCGAAATATTAGTTCTCAACCTGAGTTACGAATTATATTAGTTGTATGGTTATTATAGGATAGGTGAGATCCTATTTATTATATTACCATAAAATAACTTAAGGAAATCTTATATATTATACATAAGATAACAGTGAAATATTTGTTGATAATACTAATGTTTTTAATTAGTATGAAAATATAGTGGACCCATAATTTATAATAAGTGTTAATATAATTAGGACCCTACCCTATGCGTACCAACCTAAGTCATACCGTATGACTTATACCATTAATTATATCAATATTAGTATCATGGAACTAATGCTATACACTAACATAGGTGAGAGTGTTATAATCTTATGTATATAGGCTATCAGATAATTTTTCTACATGTGACTATATTATAGGTTATACATAATATCATAAATTATAGTTTTTTTTTTCATTATAGATATAATACCTATAATTGCTTATAGAATAATATGCGTAGGTGATAACTAATACGTTGGAAGGATACAGGTCAACCTGTATGTAGGCTCATATCAAGAACCTATATAATCGGTAAATTAGTATAGTCATATTTATACTAATTCTTATATTAGTACACACTCTCATATTATTATCATTTTCTTATATAGTATAATATAATTACATGATTGGTAACTCATATAATGTACAGGTTATATAACATTATGTTAACACTAGGTTCACCTTAATTACTAACGTTATGATGGTGCTCAATTCATACCATGTTTATGAACAAAGGTTTTTTTTTACACAAATTTATTTATCAAATCTTATAAGTCTATATACAAAAACTATCCGAACTCAGTGAACTAGATGGGCTGCCATCACGCCCATAATGAAAAATATCATAGCAGTGACTATCACCCCCTCGTTCATCTCCCCTTGGCCTGCCTCAGGATCTTCTACCGTTTCCATCGGATCCTCCTCTTCTATCTCGGGAACCTCCTCGGCCATTTCGGGATCCTCCTCAAGCATCCCGGGGTCTTCCTCAAACATCTCTCCCTCGAGCATCTCGGGGTCTTCCTCGATCATCTCCGGATCTTCCTCGATCATCTCGGGATCCTCCTCGTACATCTCGGGATCCTCCTCGTACATCTCGAGATCCTCCTCGAACATCTCGGGATCCTCCTCGTACATCTCGGGATCCTCCTCGTACATCTCGGGATCCTCCTCGAACATCTCGCGATCTTCCTCAGAGTCCCCCAGATCCTCCGGAAACTCATGGTGAAGAAGTTGCCTACATAGTTCCGTATATGAGATATGACATCCATGCTGCCCCCAGATCTGATAAGCAACCTCTCTCGCACGATTGGGCAATGAACGAAGCAGAGCTCCAATCCTATGGTCATCCATGATTGGAAACCCTTCCTGCTCGAGTTTCCAGAATAGCCGGTCCAACTTCCCCATATTGCCATGGATCCCAAGGACCGGACTATACTCCACCTCTTCTATTTGCTCTATCAACTCACGACTCCGCCCATGGTAACAACTCGTGGTGCCGATCTCATGCAAGATCTGGAATTGAAAAAAAACGACACAGTCAGTACAAAACTGACAAAACCAGTACAAAACTAGTTTTTTTTTATCTCTACCCGCATATTAAATTCTAATAAAAATATCGTTCATATTCCATAATCCTAAAGGTACTTGCTATCATAAGGTATCATTCATACTTGCATATTCTAGGATTATAACATATCATCTATACTTGTTGTGCCATGAATAGTATCCTAATAGTACTTACTATCATAAAATATGCATAAAGGTACTTACTTGGAAGCTGCAGGAAGGAGGCTTGATGTGTGTGTAGTGAGATGGCAAAATGGCTCTGATACCAACCTATAACGCCCGCCTTTTTCCCACACCTTACGGTGTGGCGAGAGAGACGGCGTTACGCTAACATACATACACATACATACGGCATAGGAATATCTTAATGCAGCGGAATCAATTTTTTTTCTTCTTACACATGCGTTTTATCATGCAACTAGTACTTGAACATGTATATATGCCTTAACCTATCATTCATGAACATGGTAGCATTGTAACTTAGCATATTAAAGCATAACATTCCTTACTTTATCCATAAGCATCATAAGTAGCAAGTAACTTATCATAAGTATAGCATAGAATCTAAAGAGGCGTTTTAAAACACAAAACATAATAGAAGAGTCTTTTTCCTCTTTCCTCTGCCATGTCACTACCACACACATACTTTTGGCCCCTCCTGCGGCTTCACCTAGTAACTTCCGTTTGCTTGATCTGCGGTATAAGACAATAGGACTATAAGCACATAGGCTTAGTAAGACCCTTTCCTACTCACAAAAATCCATACGTCGCATAAACATAAACATAATGCTTAAATCCTACTTATCATGGCATACTTCTTATCATAAACATAAATACAATCATGGCATCATTCTTAGCATGAACATAAATATAATCATGGCATCATACTTAACATGAACATAAACATAATCTTTGCATAAACATACTTTGCATTAACATACTTTGCATACACATACTTTGCATAAACATACTTATCATGGCATAATGCATAACATGGATGAATGCATGCGTCAAATGCATATATCATAAGGATGCTTAGTTTAAAATCATACTTTTAAATACTTAAACATAATCATAACATCATTGGGGTCCCCGGCTTGTACCACATACATACATCATAAGCGCGCATCCCTAAGTAAATACGAGGTAGCGAGCCCCGACCTACTAGGGTAGGAACAACTATGGTAGTTCCAAAAATCGGGGCGTTCTTAAGGTGCCCATCCCTGTTGGACAGCTACGGTAGTCCCAGAACCGTGGACAGCTTCAGTAGTCCAGAACCGAGGCATTCTTAAGGTGCCCATCCCTTGGACCCTTACTTCGGTCCGGTACAAGCCCATTCTTAAAATAAACTACTTAACATGCTTCATCATTCATAGAACATACATGGCATAAACAACATCTTGTTTCATGAAACATGACATAAGAATAGGAACAGCTACGGTAGTTCCAGAACCGAGGCGTTCTTAAGGTGCCCATCCCTTAGCATGATATAAACATACTTAACATTTCATCATTCATACTTAACATCATGATGCCTTAAAGGCATGAACATTCATTATCTTCATTCATAAGGTATGTCATGCTTACATCATTTTGTCTTAGGGTCATGGTTATCATTTTCGTTCATCATCTTCATTCTTAAACATGGCATACGTACATATCATTCATAAAACATGGCTTACATACATATCGTGCATAAAACATGGCATACATACATATCATTCATAAAGCATGGCATACATACATATCATTCATAAAACATGGCATACATACATATTATTCATAAAACATGCATGGTCATGGTACATAGGAAAACATGCCTAGATCTTTTCATACATGATACATTTCCCTAGGTTCATGGCACGTGGTCTAAACATTTGTGTATCATCATAGCACATGACCTAATATACAAAGTCAGGACACATTTTACATGAAGTTAGGTTTTGGGTCACATAAAAATTCCTACCACATACTTAATCATATACATACACCTTAGTAACCCATAAACAAGTCTCTTTTGAAACTTAACCCAACCCAATCCCTAACTTATACTCTTGTCCGAAAGTTCAATAGGGCAAAGGCCCCATCATTCAAGCAACATGCAAAAGTCCATAGGAAAAGCAAGAACCCATACATTCATACAATGTCATAGTAAGTCATTTGACCCCATAATTAGAGCCAACCCAATTTCCTAGCCCTCTTGTTTGTCTTTGGCCGAAACCCTAATGGGTCACAAACATATAAAAAAATAAATTCCTATCATTCATCATTAAGATCCATTAAATCATAGGAACATAATAAACATGCTTGAAAGGTTAGACCTCATCCTATGTTGACATGGGCCGAAACCCTAGGAAACTTTAGGATGCCACAAACTTTCCCTAAATCATAATCTATATCTTACATATCATAATAAAACATTTAAGTGCACAAAAGAGAGTTTACATCATCCCTAAGCCCAAACATCACCCTTGGCCGAAACCCTAGAGGCTCCACTTCATGGTTTCCTCAACTTAAATCTTAAACAAAAGTCTAAATCTTGTTAAGCATCAAAGAACAATCATACCACAGGTGAGGGGGTCTTACCTTGGTTTGTCTTTGATTATCACCTTGAATGGAGAAGCCAAAAGAAAGCTCCTTGACCCTAGGCCTCTTTTTAGCGCTTGTATCCTTGTAGAAAGTCTTGGATCTTCAAGATCAAGTTCCCTTGTGAAACCTTTCCAAGGGAGAGGGGTCTTGTGGGTCTCGGCTAGGAGAGGGAAGAAGAAGGAGAGGAGAGGCTTGGTGGATGAAGAGAAGAGGGAATAACTATCTTAATTGTTAAGTCATCATTCCTCTCATTTATACACAATGAAGAGGGGCAATTGAAGAGACATGGTGCCTCCTCTCATGGTGACTCTTCACTTCCTTTAGCCTTAACAAAAATCCACTTCATTCTCTCATAGCACTCCCTTGCTAGGTGAATTGGTTAGTACATGCATGATGGTATGCTAGGTCCAAGGTTTAATCCTTGGTGCATGCACTTTATTTTTATTTTCTTTTTTTCTTTTTTTTATTATTTTCGAAAATTCCCCTAAGACCCACCCATAATCATACTAATATTCCTAATTAAATCCCATCTATATTTATATTACATTCTACCTAAAATCCACTAATAACCATGGTATTAGGAAAGCCCATATAAGGCCCATTAGTACTTAGTTTCTCAAATTAAATGGAAAAATCATGGATAACTAGGCTAAAGTTCGCTCTAGTGTCTCTAGGTTCCAAAAAAACTATCTAGACCTGATCAATATTTTAAAGAAAATATTGAGAAAATTTTCTGGGTCATTACAGTCACTAGGGA
>JAGFNQ010005052.1:46105-172869 GCA_024364735.1 Boesenbergia rotunda | reverse complement strand
TTATATCATTTGCTTTATATAGTATAATATAATTATATTACATGATTGGTAACTCATATAATGTACAGGTTATATAACATTACGTTAACACTAGGTTTCACCTTAATTACTAACATTATGATGGTGCTAAATTCATACCATGTTTATGAACAAAGGTTTCTCTTTTTTTTTTCACAAATTTATTTATCAAATCTATAAGTCTATATACAAAAAAAAACTATTCCAACTCAGTGAACTATATGGGCTGCCATCACGCCCATAATGAAAAATATCATAGCGGTGACTATCACCCCTCGTTCATTCCCCTTGGCCTGCGTCAGGATCTTTCTACCGTTTCCATCGGATCCTCCTCTTCTATTCTCGGGAACCTCCTCGGCCATTTCGGATCCTCCTCAAGTATCCGGGGTCTTCCTCAAACATCTCTCCCTCGAGCTGTTGGGACCGGGTGCATGGTTGACAAGGATACGAGGTTCGTAATTTTAAATTTAATTACGTGCAGTGGAAGAATTAGCATAAATAATTTCTTAAATTATTTTAACCTCGTATCTAGCATGCAACCTTAAGTTGTGGAGACATAATCATACAATTAAAATTTTTGCAAAAGTAAACTAATTTACTTAATACCTCTCGTAACTCGAAGTAAGGGACGAGATCCAACCGTAGCGTCCCTTGGAAGCTCCGCCTCTATTCACGTCCACGCCGAGTTCTCTTCGGGATGACTTCGCAAAGTCACGAGTTTTGTGCCGACGAGAACTACTAGATTCTCTAAAGGCACAACTAGAATAACAAGAGAGAAGGATGGAAACTAACCACCAAGTAACGGAATCAAAATTTCGGGAAAGGAAAGAAGGAGTCGCGATCCGCTTCTTCTTCTTCGGCACCTTCTTGGTGGATGAAGCTCTCGGCCACCCTTGGGATGTGCGCCGGCCATAGGGGAGGAGAGAGAGCCGGCCATAGAGAGAGAGAGGGGCGCCGACCCTAGAGAGAGAGAGAGAGGGAGCTACTAATCTCTTGATTAATTGATTGGAATTCAAGGCTTGCCTTTGGTTCCTTTATATAGTAGCCTCTCCCTTGCCAAGTCTCCCCTTTAACGAAATTAACGGAATAAATTTTTATAAGAAATTTATCTTATAAATTTTCTTGTGAATTATTCTGTTATGCCTAGTTTTATTATAACTAACTTTATAATAAAACAAATACATCTCTCCTTTTAATTATGGAATAAAATTTGTATGAAATTTTCTTATCATGGAAAAATCAATTCATAATTGATTTTATAAATTAAAATTAATCCAATTCATGGTTCATTTTAATTTCCATAAAAAGAATAAATTTCTACAATTTTCTTTATATAAATTTCTTTATATAATTTATTTATCCATAATTTTATAAACAAATCGCGCTTGATTTATTTTATAATTTAATCCAATTAAATTGGTTTTCTCTCTTTTATTGTGGCCGGCCAAACCAAAGAGGGTGGGCACCCTCTTTGGCCGGCCATACCAAGCCCTTCCCTCGTGAATTAAACGCATTTAATTCGCCCAATAAGCCTTCAAAAGACTTAGCCATTTTTAAGCTTCCGATGCGCCTCTGATAATTCAGATTCGACTTATTTCTCTTGATTGGAAAATCTAATTTTCAACTCGTTTTAAATCCCTCAGATTACTCGTAGTGTGTGTGACTAAATAGGCTTTCGATTTATGTTGGTCGTCTATTATCTACCAATTATTGAACGATCATGAGTGGCACCTAGTAGTACATCATGACCCCCAATTAATCGAAAGATCAACGGTTGACCTCAGATATAATTCTGAAACCCTTCAGCAGCTCTAATGAATCGTGCCTTATTCCCTTCACCATCTTATACCCACTTGGTTCAGGACATGGTCTGTGTGTGTCAGTCCCCACTAGGATGACTATGTCACACCTAGCCAAAGTAACGTTCTCTCGTCCTTTGGATTTCTAATTACTCTCATGTATTTAAGAGACTCATACTCTAAACATGATATGCTCTGGCCAGAGGCTTTGAGTAACAATCCGACGATAGGCCTGGGTATACATCTCCTCGCAAGGAGTGGTGAATCCTTTGTAGGCTGTTCAAACATCTTCGGACACTTCGGCTTATACCCAACCATCCTGGGTCCACACCTCCTTGGAGATGCTTGCTTAAGATGTTAAAGTATAAGTCTCCATGACCAAGATGACTTGAACACCGCAAGTCAAAGGAATATCTCACTTAAGCTGCAGTAGGAACTTCACTGACATGTCTATATATAGACTAACATGTGAAGTTTTACAGTCAGTCACTCCAATGAACTAGTTCCCTTAACTAGCATTCATGTTTATCTCCGGACATCCCAATGTCTCCAGCCAGTAAGAATCAGCTGATTAGAGAATAACCCATGCTAGTCTCAACAGAATTGATAGTGTCCGTATTTATCAATTCATCGACTAGGGATATTTTCAATACTTCACAATTGCACATGTAGAGATAATCACTAGTTGTGAATTCATAAAAAATTCTCTAATATTGTGAATTATATTGCGGACATTTAGTAAATGAGTTTAAGATCCCAATCAAATACACAAACATGTATACACAAATAGTGAATTTTTATTTATTAAAATAAATATTTACAATCATAAGGCGATTGCCTTAGGACACTTCTCTCACATTACTAACAAACTCCCACTTGGCCTAATGCCAATCGCTACGGTATCCAATACCACAGGCTCTAACATGACCCTCAAACTTGCTTTAAGGCAAGGCCTTAGTTAAAGGATCCGCTAAATTCCTTTTAGTGGGAATTTTCTCAATTTGTATGTCGTTCCTACTTATAATCTCTCTGATCAGATGATAGCGGCGAAGCACGTGTTTGGATCGCTGATGAGACCTTGGTTCCTTTGCTTGTGCAATAGCTCCATTGTTGTCGCAGTAAACCGGTATTGCTTCATCAATGGTTGGAACCACACCAAGTTCGGAGACAAACTTCTTGATCCAGACTGCTTCCTTTGCTGCTTCCGAAGCTGCGATATATTCCGCTTCCGTGGTAGAATCCGCTACGGTGTCTTGTTTGGAACTCTTCCAACTTAGTGCGCCTCCATTCAAAGTAAATATGTATCCAGACTGGGATTTGGAGTCATCCTTATCTGTCTGGAAACTGGCATCTGTATACCCACGTATTACCATATCTCCTTCTCCATATATTAGGAACACATCCTTAGTTCTTCTTAAGTACTTAAGGATTGTCTTGACAGCCACCCAATGATCCATTCTTGGATCCGACTGGTATCTGCTTGTGACGCTCAGAGCATACGATACATCGGGCCTTGTACATAACATAGCATACATGATAGATCCTATCACGGATGCAAATCCTCTCGTCTTCATGCAAATCCTCTCGTCTTCTGTGCGCGGACACATAGACTTTGAAAGGTTGATCCCATGCCTGATGGGAAGGTAACCTTTCTTGGATTCCGACATGCTAAACCTTTTTAGCACTCAGTCTATATATGTGGACTGCGAAAGACCAAGCAATCGTTTTGATCTATCTCTATAGATTCTAATCCCAAGGATATAGGTTGCTTCTCCCAGGTCTTTCATGGAGAAAGTTTTGGACAACCAAATTTTAACTGATTGTAAGACTGATATATCGTTTCCTATAAGCAATATGTCATCGACATATAGCACTAGGAATACGACTGCACTCCCACTAACCTTCTTGTACACATAAGGTTCATCAGGATTTTGTGAGAAATCAAACTCTTTGATTGTCTCATCAAAATGGATGTTCCAGCTCCTGGATGCTTGCTTCAGTCCATATATGGATCGTCGAAGCTTGCATACATTGGTTTTATCAACCGATGTGAAACCTTCAGGTTGTATCATGTATACATCCTCAAGCAGGTTTCCATTAAGGAAAGCTGTTTTCACATCCATTTGTCATATCTCATAATCATAATGAGCTGCTATGGCTAGGAGCATCCGAATGGATTTAAGCATAGCTATTGGCGAATAGGTTTCGTCATAATCAATTCCTTGTTTTTGACTATATCCTTTTGCCACTAATCTAGCCTTAAAGGTAACAACATTACCTTCCATGTCGGTTTTCTTCTTGAAAACCCACTTGCACCCTATGGGCTTAATCCCTTCAGGTGGGTTAACCAAGTCCCATACTTGGTTTTCGTACATGGAATCCATTTCCGACTTCATGGCTTCAAGCCATTTGTCCCTTTCTGAATTCTTCAGAACATCTTCATAACTGATAGGTTCGTCATCGTCGTTCGATTCACTTATGAGAAATCCGTATCTTTCTGGAATATTGCGTGTCCTATCAGACCTACGAAGAGGTGGTGTTGTTTTAGGTTCAACTGATAGCTCATCATTATGAGTTATTGGTTGTGGGTCTAGACTAGGTGTCTCTGTAATGTCTATTGGAGTTTCTTGAACTTCATCAAGTTCAAATCCACTCCCACTGTTTTCTTGCAAAAGAAATTCTCTTTCCAGAAATACAGCATGCGTTGAAACAAACACCTTTTGTTCCAAGGGATGATAGAATTGGTAACCCTTCGTTTCCTTAGGGTATCCAATAAATAGACATTTATCAGACATAGCATCCTATTTGTCTAATACAGTCCGCTTCACATAAGCAGGACAACCCCATATCTTAAGGTGAGTTAAGTGGGATTTCTTACTATTCCACCTCTCATATGGAGTAGTAGAGACTACCTTGGTCGGGACTTTGTTTAGCAAGTAAACAGCTGTCTTAAGTGCATAGCCCCAAAAGGATTTTGGAAGAGTTGCATGATTCATCATCGACCTAACCATGTCCATCAAGGTTCGGTTGCGCCTCTCAGATACACCATTATGCTGTGTTGTATACGGCAGAGTCCATTGGGACAATATCCCATTGTCCCTAAGATAATCTTGAAACTCTTGACTTAAGTATTCACCACCCCGATCGGATCGAAGTATCTTAATACTTTTGCCAAGCTGTTTCTCTACTTCATTTCTGAACTCTTTGAATTTCTCAAAAGCTTCAGAATTGTGTTTCATCAAGAACACATACCGGAATCGTGAGTGATCATCGATAAAGGTGATGAAGTAGCTATAGCCTCCTTGTGCAAGAGTTGGCATTGGTCCACATACATCAGTATGTATTAGACCAAGCAATTCTCCCACTGGATTACCTTTTCCAGAAAAGGGTAATTTGGCTATCTTGCCTTTTAAGCATGATTCGCATGTATCAAATGAACCGGGTTCAAATGATTCCAAAATTCCACATCGGTGTAATTTGGTCATGCGTTTCTTACTTACATGGCCAAGACGACAATGCCACGTGTAGGAGTCTATTCGATTATCTATTCGAGCACGTTTGTTGCTAACTTCGATATTAAAAACGTCACCGGATAAATCTAACGTGTAGATACCATTGCACAAAGTTCCATTCCCATAAAGAACGCCATTTAAAGTTATGTATCAATAATTGTTACTAAAAGTTAAATGATAACCCTTTTCATTCAAACATGAAATAGATACAATGTTCTTTATTAACGAAGGAACAAAATAAAAATTATCCAATTCTAAGACACGTCCAGTGGGGAGCGTTAGCAAATATGTTCCGATGGCAACAGCAGTAATCTTTGCTCCATTTCCAACTCGTAAATTCCCTTCTCCTTTGACGAGTCTTCTTCTATTCCTTAGCACCTGTATGTCATTACATATATGTGAGTTACACCCAATATCAAGTACCCAGGTATTTGAGGAAATAGAGTGACATTCAATAATGAAGATACCTGAAGAGGATGGGGCATCGGATGCCTTCTTCTTCAAGGACTCAAGATAAACTTTGCAGTTTCTTCGCCAGTGACCCTCCTTGCCACAGTGATGGCAAGTTCCTTTTGGTGTCTTTTCAGTTTTTTTGGCCTTTTTCTTCTTTCCTTTATTCTGTTCTTTGGCCTTCCTCTTAGAACCTTTCTTCGAGGAACCAACTAACAGTACCGTCTTTTGATCCTGCTTTACAGAAGGCTCTACAGTCTTCAGCAGGTTGAGCAACTCAGGAATGGTAGTCTCCAACTTGTTCATCCGATAGTTCATCACAAATTGTGAATAACTTTTGGGCAAACAATACAGAATTAAGTCAATACTTAGTTCATGATCCATTGCAAAACCGAGTGTGCTCAGTCGCTCAATGTACCCCAACATCTTTAACACAAACTGTGAGGCAGAAGTGCCTTCCTGCATCCTAGAGGTGAAGAGGAGTCTGGAGACTTCGAACCTTTCGGATCTCGCCTGCTCTTCAAATAACTCATGAAGATGGAAGATGATGGTATAAGCATCCATATGCTCATGCTGCTTTTGCAGCTCAGGTACCATAGAGGCTAGCATGATGCAACTCGCAAGTTCAGAATCGGTCACATGTTTTTGATAGGCCACTAACTGGTCTGAAGTTGCACCCTCAGGAGGACGGTTGGGAAGTTGATCTTCAATGACATAAGCAAGCTTCTCTGCCTTGAGGACTATCCTCAGGTTTCGAAGCCAGTCCATGATGTTCGGCCCGGTTAGTTTATTGGTGTCCAAAATGCAACGCAAATTCAGAGAAGATGTAACGCCCGCTTTTTTTTTTCCTAAAGCGGCGTTACGCTAACATACTTAAGGCATGTAACATCATACTGCAGCGGAATAACTTAAACTTTACATGCCCCTACTACCATTTCTAACAAGTGACATGGACACTAGACATATAGACTTCATACTTAAACATCATGTCAAAACAATCTTAACATCATATCATGAGGTTCATTTCATATCATGCATAACATCATGTCATAAGTTTCCATAAGTCACTAATCGAGCATATACTTAACAAAAGTAAAGTTCTTAGCATAACGGCAAACGTTTGATTTCATGGGCCAAGTCACTATCACACACATATAATCTTGCCCTCCTGCTGCTTCCTCATGGTCCCCTTGCATGATCTGCGGTATAAGGAAAAAGACTATAAGCACACAGGCTTAGTAAGACTCTTTCCTACTCACTAAAATCATTCGTCATTCATTCATAATCATATGGAACATAAGCATCATAAACATTTCTATCATAGCATAAAGCATAAACATAAGCATAAATCTAATTAAACATTCTTATCATGGCATAAAGTATAAACATAGGCATAAACAGAATTAAACATTCTAAGCATGGCATCATACATGGCATGAACATAAGCATAAGATGTAAATCAACCATAGGCATACTTTCTAGCATATCAAGCATAGACATCGTAAACATTCTAAGCATGGCATGATACACGGCATAGCATAACTTAATAAACTTTCCTAGCATGGCATGAGACATGGCATAAATATAAATATAAGATATAAACCAACCTATATGGCATAAACATAGGCATACATTCTAGCATATCATAAGAGCATCTTCTTACCATAATCATAACATGGATCATTCATTCTCATACATATCTTTTAACATGGAACATAAGCATAACACATCATTATCATAACATAATGCATAACATGTATGAATGCATGGGTGGAATGCATATACATATGGATGCTTAACTTTTAAAATCATACTTTTAAAATGCTTAAACATAATCATCATAACATTTGGGGTCCCCGGCTTGTACCACATACATACATCATAGCGCGCATCCCTAGTAAGTCCGAGGTAGCGAGCCCCGACCTACTAGGGTAAGGACAGCATAGTCGGTAGTCCCCGAACTGAGGCGTTCTCAAGGAGTCCATCCCTGTTGCACAGCTCCGGTAGTGCCAGAACCGTGGACAGCTCCGGTAGTCCATAACCGGGGTGTTCTTAAGGTGCCCATCCCTTGGACCCATACTTGGGTCCGGTACAAGACCATTCATAAAGTAAAATACTTTGCATGCTTCATCATTCATAAGACATTCATAGCATACTTATCATGGCATCATTCTTATCATGAACATGATCATAACATATTTATCATGGCATCCTTCTTATCATGAACATAGACATAACATACTTGTCGTGACATCATTCTTATCATGAACATAAACGTAACATACTTATCATGGCATCATTCTTATCATGAACATAAACATAAGATACTTATCATGGCATCATTCTTATCATAACATACAAACATAAAGTATGGTGCTTAAGGTTAGGGTTATGGGTAACTTAATTTCCATCACATGCTTGAACCTTTACGTATACTTTATAATGAGCATAAACCATCATTCTTTGGGTCCTAACTCCATCCCAAACCCTAGATATCTGCCTTGGCCGAAATCCATAAGGCCCATGGGGGTATGGAAAAATTCCATTAAAATCCCCAATCAATCATAAGACACTAATCACATTTTACCATAGAGCCACTAAAGCCCTTACTTGAAATAAATCATAACTTTTTCCTTATTATTCCTTCTTGGCCGAAACTTATAGAGTCTCTAGACCGTGTGGAAATTTACATAATCACCCTCCATCACCCTTATATCATGACAACATATCAAATGTATACTTGAAGTTTAGAACTCACCCTAATCCTTGGGTCCTTGAGGTTGGCCGAAACATATAGGGTCTCTAGGGTACCCCAAAAATTCTCAAAAATTGTATTTAATCTCTAACATCATCAGAGAACATTTAAAAAACATTATCAAGGTTTTTAACATAGTTATAGACACATAAATCATGGTGGCCGAAACCCTCAAGCTTAGGGTTCTTGGTTTTGTTTCTTTCATGTTGGCCGAAACCCTAGAGTGTCCTAGGCTACTCCAAAAATTCCCAAAAATTATACTTAACCTCTACACATCATAAGGGAATATTAAATAACATTATAAAGATTTTTAACATATTTATAGACATTTAAATCATGGTGGCCGAAACCCATAAACTTAGGGACCTTGGTTTTTGCCCCTTTCATGTTGGCCAAAACACTAGAGTGTCCTAGGGTACTCCAAAAATTCCCAAAAATTATACTTAACCTATACACATCATAAGGGAACATTAAATAACATTATAAAGATTTTTAACATATTTATAGACATTCAAATCATGGTGGCCGAAACCCATAAACATAGGGACCTTGGTTTTGTTTCCTTTCAACATCAAGTCCAAAAACTAACCCATATATCATGCTAAAAATCATGGAAATCATAGGGAACTATTATACCACAGGTGAGGGAGTCTACTTTAGATTCTCTTGATTTTTTGAACCTTGAAAGAAGAAGAATATTGTAAAAGCTTTGGATCCTTGCCTCCTTGTCCTTGTATCCTTGGGAAAACTCTTAGATCTTGGAGATAAGACCACTTGTGGAGCTTTTCCAAGGGAGAACCCCTCCTTGGGTATTCGGCTAGGATGAGGGAAGGGAGAGGTTTCGAAATGCAAGTGATGGGAAGAAGAGGTAACTCCCAAAACCCCCCTTTAATAGCCCATTAAGGAGGCAAATGAAGAGTCTCTCCATGACTCTTCATCTTCTTCTATGCCTTAACCAATATCCACTTCATTTCCTCATAAGAATTCCTTGCTAGGTGAGTTGGTTAAAGCATTCATGGTTGTACAAGAGGTCCAAGGTTCAATCCTTGGCCCATGCACCTTTATTTTTATTTTATTTAAATCCTTTTTCTTATTTTCGAAAATTCCCCTTTATTTCGAAAATTCTCCTAAAATCACCCATAATTATGCTAATATTCCTAAATAAAATCTTTTATATTTATATTAATTTTTTACCTAATTAAGACCTATTTTTGGGACCCATTTAAGGCCCATTAATACCTAATGTCTCCATTTACATAGGAAAATTAAGCTAAGACTTACCCATAATCATGCTAATATGTCTAATTAAATCCTACTTATATTTATACTAATCTCTACCTAAAATCCCCCTATAGTTATGGTACTAAAAAGCCCATATAAGACCCATTAGTGCTGAGTTTTCTCAATTTAAATGAGAAAACATGGGTTTTCTAAGCCAATGTTGGTATTAATACCTCTAGGTCCTTCGGAAAATTATTTAAATATGCTCAATATTTTCATAAAATATTAAGAGAATTTTCCGGGTCGTTACAGAAGACATGATCGAGTGATTAACCTAGAAATAGAAATTGAGCTTATGTGAGAAGAATGATAAAGAATGTATCAACATACATTAATAAAATCCTATTTATTTTTCAAATTGAATAACCCTTTTTATCAATTCGGGAGATCGTAGGAACATCTCCAAATAGGTTGATATCCAACCATAGATAAGAACCACCATGGCTGTGGCCATCAAGTTATTCTTAGCTATGAAGGTAGGTAATTATATCGATTACATATCACATATATGTAACTATCACTTTATGCTATCAACTAATTGAATGTTTGCATAAATCATTGGGTTGTTAACTCATTAACAAGTATGCAACATTATACATAGCACCCAACTGCACCTCTCTTTACATCGACCTTGGCTGTGGCACAACAAATCGATGCTCCAAGCTTAAGGCTGACCCATTAATCAAGAAATAGTTTTAATATGGTTGGAGCTCATTCAACCGTTTAGTCAGGCTTGAATGTGTCCAACAACCAAAACTAAGGATTGACCTCTGACTCCAACTATATTATTCATAAACTAATTCCATGGTTTGAACATGTTGAGGTTCAAGCCGGGCATGGATGTGTCCATCAACCCAAACGAGAAACAAAACTCCGGTTTTAACCATATTAATGGAAGGTGTTAGCCTTAATATTTTGTAAGGGGTTTTGGGTCTCATCCTTTCTTTTCTAAGCACATTCATGACATATAATTATGTCATGACTAACGATTTCCTTAATAAAGTATGTATGTGACTTAATTTATCAAGTCTCATTAATTGAATTAGGAACCGGATTTCTTAATTCTAATTTCATACTTTATTCAAGGAATTGTTTTGGGAAACAATTTCCTAAATTGTCATAATCAATTTCGGAAATAATATGTTTAAAACTTTGATTTCTCTAAATCAAATCTTATTAAATTAAGAGGCAATTCTCTTAATTCAACCACATATTATTTTCATGAAAATCTCATTTAAGAAAACTCTATAGGAAACCATTTTCCTAATTAATTTTGGAGACAACAATATGTAAGAGAATCACCTCTTAAATCATATTTTATTCATGGATTTAATTAATTACAACAAATTATTTTCTAAGGGTGGCTCCCCGAGGCTCAAATACCCAAAGAAAAGAAATTTGACGTAAATTCAATTTGGTCCGCTTCTGAAGCGCAACCAAATTAATCATGACAATTTCATTCAAAATTGAGAAATTAAATTACAACAACTAACTTTAAATTGGACGGCTCCCCGAGGCTCAATCCAAAATAAAGAATTTTGTTGATAATTTAAAACCAATTTGAATTTAATTGTCAATTAATTATCCATAAATTTGTCTAGACTTTCTTGAAAGAAAGTGCCCAAAATTGCAAGATTTCATAAAAGGTTTTCAGAATAATTGTAAGTTTCTGGTACAAAGAAAACTTATATATTTCGAAAATTGGAAAATTTCCAAAATAGGAAATTTCCAAAATTGGAAAGTTTCCAAAGATGGGAAGTTTTCTCAATTATCATAAAATTTCAGAAACTAGGATATTTCAAACGTTTGCGAAATTTCATGAGGATTTCCAAACTTTGAAATTCCTAAATCTAAAATTTATAATAATTGGAAAATTTCGATAATTGAAAATTTTTCCAAAATTGAGATTATGACAAAGTTTTCCGCAAAACAATTATATGATTATGTCGAACACTAACCGGCTCTGATACCACTGTTGGGACCGGGTGCATGTTGACAAGGATACGGGTTCGTAATTTTAAAATTTAATTACGTGCAGCGGAAGAATTAGCATAAATAATTTCTTAAATTATTTTAACCTCGTATCTAGCATGCAACCTTAAGTTGTGGAGACATAATCATACAATTAAAATTTTTGCAAAAGTAAACTAATTTACTTAATACCTCTCGTAACTCGAAGTAAGGGACGAGATCCAACCGTAGCGTCCCATGGAAGCTCCGCCTCTATTCACGTCCACGCCGAGTTCTCTTCGGGATGACTTCGCAAAGTCACGAGTTTTGTGCCGATGAGAACTACTAGATTCTCTAAAGGCACAACTAGAATAACAAGAGAGAAGGATGGAAACTAACCACCAAGTAACGGACTCAAAATTCCGGGAAAGGAAGGAAGGAGTCGCGATCCGCTTCTTCTTCTTCGGCACCTTCTTGGTGGATGAAGCTCTCGGCCACCCTTGGGATGTGCGCCGACCCTAGGGGAGGAGAGAGAGACGGCCCTAGAGAGAGAGAGGGGCGCCGACCCTAGAGAGAGAGAGAGAGTTAGAGAGAGAGAGGGAGCTACTAATCTCTTGATTAATTGATTGGAATTCAAGGCTTGCCTTTGGTTCCTTTATATAGTAGCCTCTCCCTTGCCAAGTCTCCCCTTTAACAGAATTAATGGAATAAATTTTCATAAGAAATTTATCTTATAAATTTTCTTGTGAATTATTCTGTTATGCCTACTTTTATTATAACTAACTTTATAATAAAACAAATACATCTCTCCTTTTAATTATGAAATAAAATTTGTATGAAATTTTCTTATCATGGAAAAATCAATTCATAATTGATTTTATAAATTAAAATTAAACCAATTCATGGTTCATTTTAATTTCCATAAAAAGAATAAATTTCTACAATTTTCTTTATATAAATTTCTTTATATAAATTAATTTATTTATCCATAATTTTATAAAACAAATCGCGCTTGATTTATTTTATAATTTAAACCAATTAAATTGGTTTTCTCTCTTTTATTGTGGCCACCCTCTTTGGCCGGCCATACCAAGCCCTTCCCTCGCGAATTAAACGCATTTAATTCGCCCAATAAGCCTTCAAAAGGCTTAGCCATTTTAAGCTTCCGATGCGCCTCTCAAAAATTCAGATTCGACTTATTTCTCTTGATTGGAAAATCTAATTTTCAACTCGTTTTAAATCCCTCGGATTACTCGTAGTGCGTGTGACTAAATAGACTTTCGATTTATGTTGGCCGTCTATAATCAACCAATTATAGAACGATCATGAGTGGCACCTAGTAGTACATCATGACCCCCAATTAATCGAAAGATCAACGGTTGACCTCAGATATAATTCTGAAACCCTTCAGCAGCTCTAATGAATCATGCCTTATTCCCTTCACCATCTTATACCCACTTGGTTCAGGACATGGTCTGTGTGTCAGTCCCCACTAGGCTGACTATGTCACACCTAGCCCAAGTAACGTTCTCTCGTCCTTTGGATTTCTAATTACTCTCATGCATTTAAGAGACTCATACTCTAAACATGACATGCTCTGGCCAGAGGCTTTGAGTAACAATCCGACGATAGGCCTGGGTATACATCTCCTCGCAAGGAGTGGTGAATCCTTTGTAGGCTGTTCAAACATCTTCGGGCACTTCGGCTTATACCCAACCATCCTGGGTCCACACCTCCTTGGAGATGCTTGCTTAAGATGTTAAAGTATAAGTCTCCATGACAAAGATGACTTGAACACCGCAAGTCAAAGGAACATCGCACTTAAGCTGCAGTAAGAACTTCACTGACATGTCTATATATAGACTACCATGTAAAGTTTTACAGTCAGTCACTCCAATGAACTAGTTCCCTTAACTAGCATTCATGTTTATCTCCGGACATCCCAATGTCACCAGCCAGTGAGAATCAGCTATTAGAGAATAACCCATGCTAGTCTCAATAGAATTGATAGTGTCCATATTTATCAATTCATCGACTAGGGATATTTTCAATACTTCACAATTGCACATGTAGACATAATCACTAGTTGTGAATTCATCACAAATTCTCTCATGCTGTGAATTGTATTGAGGACATTCAGTAAATGAGTTTAAGATCCCAATCAAATACACAAACATGTATACTCAAATAGTGAATTTTCATTTATTAAAATAAATGTTTACAATCATAAGGCGATTGCCTTAGGACACTTCTCTCACATTACTAACAAGCATCTCGGGGTCTTCCTCGATCATCTCCGGATCTTCCTCGATCATCTCGGGATCCTCCTCATACATCTCGGAATCCTCCTCGTACATCTCGGGATCCTCCTCGTACATCTCGGGATCCTCCTCGAGCATCTCGGGATCCTCCTCATACATCTCGGGATCCTCCTCGAACATCTCGCGATCTTCCTCAGAGTCCCCCAGATCCTCCGGAAACTCATGGTGAAGAAGTTGCCTACATAGTTCCGCATATGAGATACGACATCCATGCTGCCCTCAGATCTGATAAGCAACCTCTCTCGCACGATTAGGCAATGAACGAAGCAGAGCTCCAATCCTATGGTCATCCATGATTGGAAACCCTTCCTGCTCGAGTTTCTAGAATAGTCGGTCCAACTTCCCCATATTGCCTTAGATCCCAAGGACCGGACTATACTCCACCTCTTCTATTTGCTCCATCAACTCCCGACTCCGCCCATGGTAACGACTCGTGGTGCCGATCTCATGCAACATCTGGAATTGAAAAAAAAACGACATAGTCAGTACAAAACTGACAAAACTAGTACAAAATTAGTTTTTTTTTTCAATTCACAAATATATACAGAGAAAAGCACACAAGACAAAATCAGTTTCCCTTGCCTTAATAGTTACAATACTATTTTTTTTTTATCTCTACCCGCATATTAAATTCTAATAAAAATATCGTTCATATTCCATAATCATAAAGGTACTTGCTATCATAAGGTATCATTCATACTTGCACATTCTAGGATTATAACATATCATCTATATTTGCTTGTGCCATGAATAGTATCCTAAAAGTACTTACTATCATAAAATATGCATAAAGGTACTTACTTGGAAGCTGTAGGAAGGAGGCTTGATGTGTGTGTAGTGAGAAGGAAAAATGGCTCTGATACCAACCTGTAACGCCCGTCTTTTTCCCAGACCTTACGGTTTGGCGAGAGAGACGGCGTTACGCTAACATACATACACATACATATGGCATAGGAATATCTTAATGCAGCGGAATCAATTTTTTTTCTTCTTACACATGCGTTTTACCATGCAACTAGTACTTGAACATGTATATATGCCTTAACCTATCATTCATGAACATGGTAGCATTGTAACATAGCATATTAAAGCATAACATTCCTTACTTTATCCATAAGCATCATAAGTAGCAAGTAACTTATCATAAGTATAGCATAGAATCTAAAGAGGCGTTTTAAAACACAAAACATAATAGAAGAGTCTTTTTCCTCTTTCCTCTGCCATGTCACTACCACACACACACTTTTGGCCCCTCCGGCTGCTTCACCTAGTAACCTCTGTTTGCTTGATCTGCGGTATAAGACAATAAGACTATAAGCACATAGGCTTAGTAAGACTCATTCCTACTCACAAAAATCCATACGTCGCATAAACATAAACATAATGCATAAATCCTACTTATCATGGCATACTTCTTATCATAAACATAAATATAATCATGGCATCATTCTTAGCATGAACATAAATATAATCATGACATCATACATAACATGAACATAAACATAATCATTTGCATAAACATACTTTGCATAAACATACTTATCATGGCATAATGCATAACATGGATGAATGCATGCGTCAAATGCATATATCATAAGGATGCTTAGTTTAAAATCATACTTTTACATACTTAAACATAATCATAACATCATTGGGGTCCCCGGCTTGTACCACATACATATATCATAAGCGCGCATCCCTAAGTAAATACGAGGTAGCGAGCCCCGACCTACTAGGGTAGGAACAGCTACGGTAGTTCCAAAAACCGGGGCGTTCTTAAGGTGCCCATCCCTGTTGAACAGCTACGGTAGTCCCAGAACCGTGGATAGCTTCGGTAGTCCAGAACCGGAGTGTTCTTAAGGTGCCCATCCCTTAGACCCTTACTTCGGTCCGGTACAAGCCTATTCTTAAAATAAATTACTTAACATGCTTCATCATTCATAGAACATACATGGCATAAACAACATCTTGTTTCATGAAACATGACATAAGAATAGGAACAACTACGGTAGTTCTAGAACCGAGGCGTTCTTAAGGTGCCCATCCCTTAGCATGACATAAACATACTTAACATTTCATCATTCATACTTAACATCATGATGCCTTAAAGGCATGAACATTCATCATCATTCATTATTTTCATTCATAAGATATATCATGCTTACATCATTTTGTCTTAGGGCCATGGTTATCATTTCGTTCATCATCTTCATTCTTAAACATGGCATACGTACATATCATTCATAAAACATGGCTTACATACATATCGTGCATAAAAGATGGCATACATACATATCATTCATAAAGCATGACATACATACATATCATTCATAAAACATGGCATACATACATATCATTCATAAAACATGGCATACATACATATTATTCGTAAAACATGCATGGTCATGGTACATAGGAAAACATGCCTAGATCTTTTCATACACGATACATTTCCCTAGGTTCATGGCACGTGGTCTAAACATTTGTATATCATCATAGCACATGACCTAATATACAAAGTCAGGACACATTTTACATGAAGTTAGGTTTTAGGTCACATAAAATTCCTACAACATACTTAATCATATACATACATCTTAGTAACCCATAACAAGTCTCTTTTGAAACTTAACCCAACACAAACCCTAACTTATACTCTTGGCCGAAAGTTCAATAGGGGAAAGACCCCATCATTCAAGCAACATGAAAAAGTCCATAGGAAAAAGAAGAACCCATACATTCATACAATGTCATAGTAAGTCATTTGACCCCATAATTGGAGCCAACCCAATTTCCTAGCCCTCTTGTTTGTCTTTGGCCGAAACCCTAATGGGTCACAAACATATGAAAAAAATTCCTATCATTCGCCATTAAGATCCATTAAATCATAGGAAACATAATAAATATGCTTGAAAGGTTAGACCTCATCCTATGTTGACATGGGCCGAAACCCTAGGAAACTTTAGGGTGCCACAAACTTTCCCTAAATCATAATCTATGTCTTACATATCATAATAAAACATTTAAGTGCACAAAAGAGAGTTTACATCATCTCTAAGCCCAAACATCAACCTTGGCCGAAACCCTAGAGGCTCCACTTCATGGTTTCCTCAACTTAAATCTTAAACAAAAGTCTAAATCTTGTTAAGCATCAAAGAACAATCATACCACAGGTGAGGGGGTCTTACCTCGGTTTGTCTTTGATTATCACCTTGAATGGAGAAGCCAAAAGAAAGCTCTTTGACCCTAGGCCTCTCTTTAGCCCTTGTATTCTTGTAGAAAGTCTTGGATCTTCAAGATTAAGTTCCCTTTTGAAACCTTTCCAAGGGAGAGGGGTCTTGTGGGATTCGGCTAGGAGAGGGAAGAAGAAGGAGAGGAGAGGTTTGGTGGATGAAGAGAAGAGGGAATAACTATCCTAATTGTTAAGTTATCATTCCTCTCATTTATACACAATGAAGAGGGGCAAGTGAAGAGACATGTTGTCTCCTCTCATGGTGACTCTTCACTTCCTTTAGCCTTAACAAAAATCCACTTCATTCACTCATAGCACTCCTTTGCTAGGTGAATTGGTTAGTACATGCATGGTGGTATGCTAGGTCCAAGGTTCAATCCTTAGTGCATGCATTTATTTTTATTTTATTTATTTTATTTTATTTTTATTATTTTCGAAAATTTCCCTAAGACCCACCCATAATCATACTAATATTCCTAATTAAATCCCATCTATATTTATATTACATTCTACCTAAAATCCACTAATAACCATGGTATTAGGAAATCCCATATAAGGCCCATTAGTACTTAGTTTCTCAAATTAAATGGGAAAATCATGGATAACTAGGCTAAAGTTCGCTCTAGTGTCTCTAGGTTCCAAAAAAAACTATCTAGACCTGATCAATATTTTTATTTTATTTTATTTTATTTTTATTATTTTCAAAAATTCCCCTAAGACCCACCCATAATCATACTAATATTCCTAATTAAATCCCATCTATATTTATATTACATTCTACCTAAAATCCACTAATAACCATGGTATTTGGAAAGCCATATAAGACCCATTAGTACTTAGTTTCTCAAATTAAATGTGAAAATCATGGATAACTAGGCTAAAGTTCGCTCTAGTGTCTCTAGGTTCCAAAAAAAAACAGCTAGACCTGATCAATATTTTAAAGAAAATATTGAGAAAATTTTCTGGGTTGTTACATGTTGACATGGATGCGGGTTCATAATTTTAAAATTAATTACGTGCAGCGGAAGGTTTAGCATAAATAATTTTAAAATTATTTAACCACACATCTAAGCATGCAATTTTATCTTGTGTAGACATGATCATATATTTAAAATTTTGTAGAAACATAAACTAATTTACGTATTACCTCGCGTAACTCGAAGGAAGGGATGAGATCCAACCGTAAGAGTCCCTTGGAAGCTCCACCTCTATTCGCGTCCACGCCGAGTATCTTCGGGATGACTTCGCAAAGCCACGAGTTTCATGTTCTCAGAACTACTAGATTCTCCGAGAATGCGACAAGAAAAACCAAGAGAGAAGTGTTGAGGCAATCGGCCCTTGAAATGATTGGAAGATCATGGTTTTGATTTGTGGGCGAATAAGTTTAAAGTTAGAGTGTTATGTTGTATTTGATTTGTGTGATTGAGTTTGCAGGACTTGGAGAATCACACATGGTGGACCTATCCGAGGGACGAGAGCCGAGGGAGGAGAGCTCCAAGGGCAAGCCGGGAAGTGGACTTCAAAGGGCACACGTAAAGGGTGGCATGGAGGCAAGCCAAGGGAAGGCTTGTGTGCGCATCCGAGGGACGATAGCCAGAGGAAGAGGACTTCAAGGGGCGAGCCAAGGGAGCAGACCTGAAGGCACACACGAAGGAGAGGGTTCGGAGTGGCTGGAGCTGAGCTAGGAGGCAGGGCAGTCGACTGGCCCGAAGGCAGTCGACTGCCAAAACCCACAGAGAGTTCGCAGCTTCGGACCAGTCGACTGGCCTTGGGGGAGTCGACTGGTATACCCAAAACTAGCCGTGGGCTAGCTGTTTGCTAGTCGTTGGCCGACATTTAATGCCGGGCCAGTCGACTGCCCTTGGGACAGTCGACTGGTAGGCATCTGGACAGACTGCGAATCTGTCCTTTTCACCTATAAAAGGAGGCCTCGTTACACGTGTCTGTACGGTTCCGTACAGTAACGAAGTGCTACCGAATTGTAAAGTGATTCTTTGCTTCCTCCATCTCAATTCTACATCTGTAAAGAGGAAGCTCTTGTTGTGAAGGTTTCTCCACCTAAAGGAGACTTTTCTATAGTGAAAAGTGGTGCTCGCGGCGTGGATCCTTGGACTAGTCACCCATCTGGGTGGATACCAAGTAACTGAAAGTGTTAGCATTGTTATTTGTCTTTTGCATATTATTTCCGCTGCGCTAACATCTGTGTAGAGTTCAACGATCCGAAAAAGTGCATTCACCCCCCCTCTACACGCCACATCGATCCTTCAGTTGGTATCAGAGCCGGTGCGTTTTGGAAGATCTAACAATCAACCAGAACATCTGAAATGGCGTTTCAAGAGGGATACTCCACTGCACGACCACCGTTCTTCGACGGCAACGACTTCGCGTACTGGAAAGGTAGAATGCAATACTATCTTATGAATGACATAGAAACTTGGATAAGTGTTGCAGATGGCTTCGAGGCGCCCGTCAATGAAAGAGGAGATCCTACACCCATGAGGACATGGTCCAAAGAAGTGATGAAGAGGGAGCAATCAAATGCCAAGGCCACCACTACACTGCAGTACGAGCTCTCTAAGGAGCAACTAAACAAAGTGGGGCCATTCAAGAGCGCCAAAGAGCTATGGGACAAGTTGGTAGAACTGAACGAGGGGTCAAACGAGTTCAGAAGAGCCAAGAAGGACTTGTTGGTGGCCCAACTGCAATCACTCTCTATGAAGAGCAACGAGACCGTCAGTCAGCTGCATGGAAGAGTAAAGGAAGTGATCAACGAGCTCCATGTAATTGGAGAGAAAATCGAAAACCGGGACATCGTCAGGTATGTCTTACAAGCCTTCCCGAGAACCACCCTGTGGGCATCCATGGTTGATGCCTACAAGGTGTCAAGGGATTTATCTTTAGTTAAATTGGACGATCTATTTTGTGAATTTGAACTGCACGAACAAGCTAACATTTCAGCAAAAGAGAAAGGTGTTGTTTTTGTTGCAGAGAAAGAGAAGAAGAGGAGAAAGGAGAAGAAGAAGGTGATCTACTCATCATCCTCGGACTCGGAGGAGTCAAGCGCCTCCATGGATAGTGACCAAGAAGCCTTTATGGTAAGGAAATTTCGTAAGGCATTTAAAAATTTTTCTAACAAATCATATGCTAGGAAAGGGGCCAAAGGTAAGGGTAAGGCCAAGGAGATCATATACTACAACTGTCACCAAGAGGGACATATGAAGAACAAATGTCCCCAGTTGAAGAAGAGGGAGGACAAGAAAGAAGAAAGGAAGAAGAATGACAAGAAGAAGTCGAAGGGAAAGGAGAAGAGTGCCACGAACCTCAAGGCGACCTGGGGCGATCCCTCATCCTCAGAGGAAGAAGAAGAGCAAGTCTCACACTTCGCTCTTATGGCACAAGATGGTTCAGATTCTTCAGACGATGAACGGAGCTCAAGCAGTGAAGATGAGAGCTCCTCCACCTCATCATCATCAGAGTCAGAGGCTTCGGTAAGTGAGGTATACCACTTACCATCTTCCACTTTAGTGAAAATCATTACTAGCACTAACATGGACTTAGCTAAGGCTAGAAGCAAAATTAAGGATCTTAAGGAAGAAATTGCCATGCTTAAAGTAGAAGCTATTAAACTTAAGGATTTGCATGCTAGCTCTACTTCTTCACATGACTCATGTATTGAAAATGAAAATAAGGAGTTAAGGAAACAAATAGATGACCTCACAAAAGCACTTAGAAAATTTCAAGTAGGATCAAGCAACCTTGATATGATCATAAACAGTCAAAGGGCTGTATACAACAAGGCCGGATTAGGTTATAGGCCTAAGACCAAGGAAGTAGCTTTTGTTTCACTTACCGGTAGGATTGGTGCAACTAGGAGATTAGAGGCTAGGGGAACCACCAAGAAGGCATGGGTGCCTATGAAATTTTTAAATGATGCTTATGGATCTAAGATTTGGGTACCAAAAGAATATGTTTTCCATGTTGTCTAGGTAAAGGTGAAGGAGGCCCCAACCTTGTGGATAGTAGATAGTGGATGCTCAAGACACATGACCGGGGATGTGAGCAAGTTCACCACTATTAGCTACCTAAGAGAAGGAACGGTCTCCTTTGGAAACAGTGGAAAGTTAAGGATCATTGGTAGGGGCACAATTTGTAACGCCCCAAAATTTCCCATATGAAATATTATGAAATATTATGAATTCATGAAATATTATTATGGAATATTATGAAATATTATGAATTCATGAATATGAAATATTATGGAATTCATGAAATATTATCATGAAATATTATGAAACATTATGAATTCATGAATATGAAATATTATGGAATTCATGAAATATTATCATGAAATATTATGAATTCATGGAATATTATTATTATTATGAAATTTCATGATGAGCTTGGCTTAATGGGCTTTGATATGGATTAGTGCAAAATGTGATAAAAAGAAAAGGTAGAAAGGAGGAAGCAAGGATTGAACCTTGAACCTCCTAGTTGCACTAATCATGTCATAACCAACACACCAAGCCATATTTCATGTAGACGGAATAAGAAACATGCTTGTTAAAAGCTAGGGAAGTGAAGAGACATGTCTCTTCATGAGAAAAGTATAAATAAGGGAAAGAGAAGTTGGAATAACTTCCTCTTCTTCTTCCTCACACTCATCACCGAAAACCTCAAGCCCCTTCTCCCTATTCATTTTCGAAAAAAAAACACAACCCTAGGGTTCTAACCCTAGGGAATTGGAAGGAGGAAGAACTCTACAAGGATCTTGCCTCTACTAGGGCCAAGGGTTCTATAGAAGTTCTAGGAAGGAGAACACTCACCTTCCTTCAACCAAGGGCACCTTAAGATTTTAGAGAAGGAGAAATTCAAGCGAAAGGATGTAAGTATCCCCTCGCCTGCAGTGTAATAGTTGTGGTGTGATTATTCTCCTTGATTGTTTCAAAAATGGGGACTTTTTCCCCTTTGCAAGTTTCGGCCACCCCCTTAGGGGAAGGCCTTGGTTCTTTCCTTGATACATGAGAAGACCTTTGAGACTTAGAGTATATATGTATATTGATTTTCTTCATGATGGTATGAACAAAAAGGAAGAAAAACTAGGGTTACACCCCTTGTAAGTTTCGGCCACCCCCTTAGGGGAAGGCCTTGGTTCCTTTTGTTACATGAGTAGACCCTTGGAACTTAGGGTATATGTATATGTGGTTTATTCAAAATGTTGTGAACAAAACCTAGGGTTATACCCTTGTGTAGGTTTCGGCCAACACCCAAGAGGAGACCTTGGTTACCCCTTGATGCATGTGAAGACCCCTTGGAACTTAGGGTATACCTATATGTTGTGTCCCTTCATTTTGTGATAACAAAAACTAGGGTTTAGAGCTTGGATGGGTTTCGGCCAAGGCCTAGAAAAAGGGTTAGTGAGGGTTGAATTATCCTAAAATATATCCATGTTTAATGTATTGTAAGATAGTGTATACAAGGTGTTTGTATGAATGTCTGTGTGAATATTTAGTTCAAACCCTAATTTTCCCCTACCCTTGAGTTTCGGCCAACCCTAGAAGGACTAGGGTCTAGGGTTGCATAATTATCTCATGATGTGCTTTATGTTTAATAAGTTGCATGAATAGTATGTGAAGGTTAAACTACCCTACGGGACATGATTATGTTTAGTAAGATAATATGTATATGCATGTATGAAATATGATGTATGTATGAACATGTATGAAATATGATGTATGTATGAACATGTATGAAATATGATGTATGTATGAACATGTGTGGAATATGATGTATGTATGAACATGCATGAAATATGATGTATGTATGAGCATGCCTTATAGCCCATGGGGCACACTTATGAAATTGCATGTGATATGTTAAAATGCTTAAACGGATACTCTACTAAGTATGGGATCAAGAGCACCCCTTATGTTGTGTGGTGTGTCCCTCCGGGATCATGAGCACCCTTGAAGAGTGGTGTGTCCTGTAAGAGTGATTTGGAGTACTCCTTAGCATATATGTAAAAGCATGATAAGTATTTTACTTTTGAAGTTGTGTACCCGACTCGTAAGGGGGTCGTTAAACAAATCCGGGGTGCATGTTAACGTAAGGTCATGGCTCCGGTAGGACGGAAGGGTCCTGCTCTAATTAATTGGTGGCTCGCTACCCCAATTCATTAGGGAACGCGCAATAGTTCCGCGCGATATGTGGTACACAACAGGGCCCAATATGATATGAATGTATTTTTAAGTAATACCATTATGGAATTTTTTTGAAACATTCATTGAATGCATTTATTATATGTGAAGAGTATGCTTAAGGTACTTGATACTGCATGCTTAGAAACTTGGATGTTTAGTATGCTTTGATGAACTCATGCTTATGATTTATTATGTGTACATGTTATGTTCTTTCGTATGGGTTTTGCGAGTAGGACAGGATCCTTACTAAGCATTTGTGCTTACTAGTTTATGTGTTGTCTTAAACTAAAGGAAGAGGCAGGAGGCTGAAGATGTGTGGGGTGGTGGCTCGGGAAGAAAGACTTCTATATCTACATATTTATGCTTATGTTATGCTCCTTGACAATGAATGATAGTGATTAGGATCTATATTGCATGACGATTATAATACTTGGAGTTTTCATATACTTGATTTTATTGGATTATATTATGGTTTGAAATAAAATGTGAACCTCTCATGTTATGGAATAACTTTTGATTTAAATATTTCAAATGATGTTCTAGCAATTCAAGCATGACATTTGTTTGACATGTATAGGCAAGCATGCTTAGCACTTAGTCCTTGCATTTTTGTTTTAAATCTTATGCTAGAAGATAGAGGAAAAAAAATATATATATGATTAATTGTTACGTAACCCCGCCCCGAGGGTAGATATAAGGGCGGGCGTTACAGGTTGGTATCAGAGCAGGTTTCCCCTCCTCCACACACACATCGAGCTTCATCCTGCCGCTTCCAAGTAAGAGATCCTAACCTCGCTTTACTTTATTTCATGTACAGTAATAATATATATAGAGATGATTTATGCTTGCATCATATAGAGATGATTTATGCTTGCATAACAGGAAAAGTAGCATTAATTCTTATGTTAGTTTATTTATCACCTGTATGATAGATATGACTAGAGGACGTAGCAATCGGGGTAATGAGACAGCACCCCCACCTGATATGATGCAAGTGATCACAGATCTGCAGCGTCAGGTCACTGAACAACATCAGATAATAAACACTCTGATGACCCAGCAGGGGAACACTGCAACCCCGCAGGGAAGTCAGAATGTGATGCCTACTGAGCCTCCAACTGCACAGGCACCCTCGGACACTCCGGTCTGAGGAGTCCGACAGGAGGCCTATCTGATTCAGTGGCAGAGACTGAAGCCGGAAAAGTTCTCGGGCACCTGCGAGCCCTGGGACGCCCAGGCCTGGCTCAAGACAGTTGAGAGCACAGTGGAATTATTAGACTGGCCCGAGCATGAGAAAATTAAATGTGTCTCGTTCTGCCTCACTGGCGACGCCAGGACGTGGTGGGAACGGGTAAAAGCTAGAAGGTCAGTGGACCAGATGAAGTGGAAGGACTTCGAGTCCGAATTTCTGGAGGAATTCTTTAATATGCGAGTCACAAACGGGCACTTTGATGAGTTCACTGAATTCCGGCAGGGAAATCTCTCAGTCAACGATGCCGTTAAGCAATTTAACCGACTGGCACGATTATGTCCGGAGTTGGTCAGTACAGAGAAGGAAAGGGTCAGATTAATGCTCAAGATGCTCAGACCCGAGATAGCTCTGAATGTAGCTGGCGGCGTTAATAGGCCCCAGACTGCAGAGGAGCTGTTCAGCAGCGCCCTTATTACCGAGCATTATCTAAAGAATATTAACCAGCAGAGCCAACCCCTGACTGCCAGCAAGAGTCAGAATCAGTCGGGAGGTCAGAAACCTCCAAATAGCAACCCTCACTGGAAAATGAACCACAACGGAAAGAGAAAGCCATGGGATAAATCTGCCAGTGGTTATTTAGGCAAGAAGCCTAAATATCCCCAATGTGCCAATTGTGGGAAGATGCACCAAGGGACATGCCTTTTAGGCGCCAGGAGATGCTATACTTGCGGAAAGGAAGGACACATGGCCAGAGAGTGTCCTACTGCAGCCAAAGCACCTCAGCCGCAATATGTTCAGTACAAAGGTGCTCCTCCCCAGTTACACCTGATGCAGGCAGCTATAGATGGTACTCATATATGCCAGGGGAGATTAGAAGCCCCGCCTACCACGACAAATGCCAGGGTTTTCTCTCTTACGAAAGAGGACGTGGCGACTGCCTCTACCGTTGTCACAGTTCAGATATTTATTTACAGTCAATATGCTACTACTTTATTTGACACTGGGGCAACACATTCATTTATCTCTATGCAATATGCCAAAAGAAAGGATATGTCACTGCAAGATTTAGACTGCAAATTTCTGACAACACTGCCCTCGGGTGAGGTGATGCCCTCTACCCAAATGCTACGGGCCGCACCAATCAGAATCGCAGATAGGGAACTCTACTGCGAACTGATAGTGCTTGATATGTCAGATTATGATGTGATATTGGGCATGGATTTCTTGAACAAATATGGCGCCTCTATTGAGTGCCGTAAATGAAGAGTTATCTTCTGACCTGAGGCGGAAATTCTGTTCGAATTTATCGGAGAGCCGAAGAAGAGGACAAGTAAATTCTTGTCGGCTCTGGAAGCAAGGAAGATGTTAGAAAAGGGATGCTCTGGATTTCTAGCTCATGTGGTTGATACCAGTCCTACAGAGGGCCCGAAGCTAGAAGACGTCAAAGTCGTATGCAATTACCCAGAGGTATTTCCCGATGACTTACCAGGGTTAGCACCTGAAAGAGATATAGAATTTGCAATTGAGTTGGTTCCTGGTACTAACCCCATTTCTAAGGCACCGTACCGTATGGCGCCGACGGAATTAAAGGAGTTACAAGGACAGTTACAGGAGCTACTTGACAAGGGACTCATCCGCCCTAGTCATTCTCCCTGGGGAGCTCCCGTACTGTTCGTGAAAAAGAAGGATGGGTCGATGCGAATGTGTATCGACTATCGGGCGTTGAACAACGTGACTATCAAGAACAGGTACCCTCTACCCAGGATAGATGACCTGTTCGATCAACTGAAGGGAGCCACGGTATTCTCTAAGATTGACTTGAGATCGGGTTATCACCAAGTTAGGGTGAAAAAGGAGGATATACCGAAGACGGCTTTCCGAACCAGATACGGACATTTTGAGTTCATAGTTATGCCATTTGGAGTTACCAATGCGCCAGCTATGTTTATGGATTTAATGAATCGAGTATTCTCGGCATTCCTCGACAGATTTGTGATCGTCTTTATCGACGATATCCTTATATATTCGAGAACTCCCGAAGAACATGCTGAGCACCTGAGTATAGTACTACAGATTCTTCAGAAGGAACAACTGTATGCTAAGTTTTCCAAATGCGAGTTCTGGCTCGATCAAGTATCATTCTTGGGACATGTTATCTCCAAGGAAGGGGTAATGGTGGACCCAATTAAAATCGAAGCGGTGAGTAACTGGACTAGACCCAAGAATGCCAGTGAAATTCGAAGTTTCCTCGGGCTAGCAGGCTATTACAGAAAATTCGTAGAGAACTTCTCTCGGATTGCAGCCCCTATGACAGCTCTTACAAAGAAAGACAAGAAATATGTATGGACCGAGGAATGTGAGAAGAGCTTTACTGAACTGAAAAGGAGGCTGACTAGCGCTCCAATATTAACTCTTCCAGAGAGCGATATGGGTTTCGATATGTACAGCGACGCATCCAAACTGGGACTCGGAGCTGTACTTATGCAGAATGGGAAGGTGATTGCCTATGCCTCTAGGCAACTCAAAGAACATGAAAGAAATTACCCTACCCATGACTTAGAGTTAGCAGCGATGGTCTTTGCACTGAAAATATGGAGGCACTATCTATATGGAACTCAGTGTAAAGTTTATACAGATCACCAGAGTCTGCGGTATTTCTTCACCCAGAAAGATCTGAATATGAGACAGCGCAGATGGCTCGAATTGGTCAAGGATTATGATTGTGAGATCCTGTACCATCCGGGAAAAGCCAACAAGGTAGCCGATGCTCTCAGTAGGAAATCATGTGCTGCTTTAATGTCTTTGTCGGCTTTGTCACAACCCTTAGGGGAAGAAATTATGAATTACGGGATTGAAATCATATCAGGACAGTTGTCCACCCTGATGATTGCGCCGACATTGTTCGGCGATATTCTGGAAAAGCAGAATCAGGATCCGAGTCTTCAGAGAATCAAGCAAGAGGTTCTCGAAGGCAAGGACGATGGATTTCGGATTTCAGACAGCGGAGTCTTATATCTGCGGGATCGATTATGTGTTCCCGACAACTCCGACTTACGGACAAGAATCCTTGAGGAAGCTCACGGGACACCTTATGCGATGCATCCTGGGTCTACCAAGATGTATCAAGATCTGAAGAGCAATTCTGGTGGTCCGGTATGAAGCGGAATGTAGCTCACTATGTCAGTATGTGTTTGACCTGCCAGAGGGTCAAAGCAGAACACCAGAGGCCTGGAGGAGTTTTGCAACCCCTGTCTATTCCCGAGTGGAAATGGGAGGACATCTCCATGGATTTCATCTCTGGGCTGCCTAGAACGACGAATGGATATGATGGTATATGGGTTATAGTGGACAGGCTCACCAAGTCTGCCCATTTTCTGGCTATTAGAATGACCTACTCAGTGGAGCAGTTGGCTCAACTGTACGTCAAGGAAATTATCCGATTACACGGGGTTCCCAAGACCATCATCTCGGATCGAGATGGTCGATTTACTGTAGATTTTTGGGGACACGTGCAGAAGGCTCTTGGCACGAAACTGAAATTCAGTACTGCCTTTCATCCCCAGACTGACGGGCAGACTGAAAGAGTAAACCAAATATTAGAGGACATGTTGCGAGCTTGTGCCTTGGATTTCAAGGGAAGCTGGTGTCGATACCTGAGCCTGGCAGAGTTTGCTTATAACAACAGTTATCAGGCTACTATCGGGATGGCACCGTACGAAGCACTATACGGAAGGAAATGCAATCTCCTATATGCTGGCTTGAGAGTGGTGAAAAGAAGGAGATGGGACTCCCGACGGATATTATAGACGAAACCACTCAGGCTATAAAGAATATTCGCCAGAGAATAGAGACTGCTCAGAGTCGGCAGAAAAGCTACGCTGACAAGCGACGCAGACCATTAGAGTTTGAGGTTGGGGATTCAGTATTCCTGAAAGTGGCCCCTATGAAAGGGGTAATGAGATTCGGGAAGAAAGGGAAGCTGAGTCCGAGATATGTGGGACCGTATCAGATTCTGAGACGGGTAGGCAAAGTGGCCTACGAACTGGAGTTACCGCCAGAAATGTCGGCTATCCACAATGTCTTCCATGTATCAATGCTCAGGAAATGTACCTCTGATGTGAATCAGATGATAGAGCCCCAACCAGTACAAGATCAAGAGAACCTAAGTTCAGAACGCCGACCTATTCAGATCTTAGACCGGGAAGTCAAAAAGCTAAGGAACAAGGAAGTACCCTTAGTAAAGGTTCTGTGGCGGAACGAACAATTCGAAGAAGCCACGTGGGAACGAGAGGAGGCAATACGATTAAAGTATCCGGAATTATTTTAAAGTTCGGGACGAACTTTTTATAAGGTATGGAGGATTGTAACGCCCCAAAATTTTCCCATATGAAATATTATGAAATATTATGAATTCATGAAATATTATTATGGAATATTATGAAATATTATGAATTCATGAATATGAAATATTATGGAATTCATGAAATATTATCATGAAATATTATGAAACATTATGAATTCATGAATATGAAATATTATGGAATTCATGAAATATTATCATGAAATATTATGAAATATTATGAATTCATGGAATATTATTATTATTATGAAATTTCATGATGGGCTTGGCTTAATGGGCTTTGATATGGATTAGTGCAAAATGTGATAAAAAGAAAAGGTAGAAAGGAGGAAGCAAGGATTGAACCTTGAACCTCCTAGTTGCACTAATCATGTCATAACCAACACACCAAGCCATATTTCATGTAGAGGGAATAAGAAACATGCTTGTTAAAAGCTAGGGAAGTGAAGAGACATGTCTCTTCATGAGAAAAGTATAAATAAGGGAAAGAGAAGTTGGAATAACTTCCTCTTCTTCTTCCTCACTCTCATCACCGAAAACCTCAAGCCCCTTCTCCCTTTTCATTTTCGAAAAAAAAACACAACCCTAGGGTTCTAACCCTAGGAATTGGAAGGAGGAAGAACTCTACAAGGATCTTGCCCTCTACTAGGGCCAAGGGTTCTATAGAAGTGCTAGGAAGGAGAACACTCACCTTCCTTCAACCAAGGGCACCTTAAGATTTTAGAGAAGGAGAAATTCAAGCGAAAGGATGTAAGTATCCCCTCGCCTGCAGTGTAATAGTTGTGGTGTGATTATTCTCCTTGATTGTTTCAAAAATGGGGACTTTTTCCCCTTTGCAAGTTTCGGCCACCCCCTTAGGGGAAGGCCTTGGTTCTTTCCTTGATACATGAGAAGACCTTTGAGACTTAGAGTATATATGTATATTGATTTTCTTCATGATGGTATGAACAAAAAGGAAGAAAAACTAGGGTTACACCCCTTGTAAGTTTCGGCCACCCCCTTAGGGGAAGGCCTTGGTTCTTTTGTTACATGAGTAGACCCTTGGAACTTAGGGTATATGTATATGTGGTTTATTCAAAATGTTGTGAACAAAACCTAGGGTTATACCCTTGTGTAGGTTTCGGCCAACACCCAAGAGGAGACCTTGGTTACCCCTTGATGCATGTGAAGACCCCTTGGAACTTAGGGTATACCTATATGTTGTGTCCCTTCATTTTGTGATAACAAAAACTAGGGTTTAGAGCTTGGATGGGTTTCGGCCAAGGCCTAGAAAAAGGGTTAGTGAGGGTTGAATTATCCTAAAATATATCCATGTTTAATGTATTGTAAGATAGTGTATACAAGGTGTTTGTATGAATGTCTGTGTGAATATTTAGTTCAAACCCTAATTTTCCCCTACCCTTGAGTTTCGGCCAACCCTAGAAGGACTAGGGTCTAGGGTTGCATAATTATCTCATGATGTGCTTTATGTTTAATAAGTTGCATGAATAGTATGTGAAGGTTAAACTACCCTACGGGACATGATTATGTTTAGTAAGATAATATGTATATGCATGTATGAAATATGATGTATGTATGAACATGTATGAAATATAATGTATGTATGAACATGTATGAAATATGATGTATGTATGAACATGTATGAAATATGATGTATTTATGAACATGTGTGGAATATGATGTATGTATGAACATGCATGAAATATGATGTATGTATGAGCATGCCTTATAGCCCATGGGGCACACTTATGAAATTGCATGTGATATGTTAAAATGCTTAAACGGATACTCTACTAAGTATGGGATCAAGAGCACCCCTTATGTTGTGTGGTGTGTCCCTCCGGGATCATGAGCACCCTTGAAGAGTGGTGTGTCCTGTAAGAGTGATTTGGAGTACTCCTTAGCATATATGTAAAAGCATGATAAGTATTTTACTTTTGAAGTTGTGTACCCGACTCGTAAGGAGGTCGTTAAACAAATCCGGGGTGCATGTTAACGTAAGGTCATGGCTCCGGTAGGACGGAAGGGTCCTGCTCTAATTAATTGGTGGCTCGCTACCCCAATTCATTAGGGAACGCGCAATAGTTCCGCGCGATATGTGGTACACAACAGGGCCCAATATGATATGGATGTATTTTTAAGTAATACCATTATGGAATTGTTTTGAAAACATTCATTGAAAGCATTTATTATATGTGAAGAGTATGCTTAAGGTACTTGATACTGCATGCTTAGAAACTTGGATGTTTAGTATGCTTTGATGAACTCATGCTTATGATTTATTATGTGTACATGTTATGTTCTTTCGTATGGATTTTGCGAGTAGGACAGGATCCTTACTAAGCATTTGTGCTTACTAGTTTATGTGTTGTCTTATGCTGCAGATAAGGGTAAGGAACACTTAAACTAAAGGAAGAGGCAGGAGGCTGAAGATGTGTGGGGTGGTGGCTCGGGAAGAAAGACTTCTATATCTACATATTTATGCTTATGTTATGCTCCTTGACAATGAATGATAGTGATTAGGATCTATATTGCATGACGATTATAATACTTGGAGTTTTCATATACTTGATTTTATTGGATTATATTATGGTTTGAAATAAAATGTGAACCTCTCATGTTATGGAATAACTTTTGATTAAAATATTTCAAATGATGTTCTAGCAATTCAAGCATGACATTTGTTTGACATGTATAGGCAAGCATGCTTAGCACTTAGTCCTTGCATTGTTTGTTTAAATTTTATGCTAGAAATAGAGGAAAAAAAATATATATGATTAATTGTTACGTAACCCCGCCCCGAGGGTAGATATAAGGGCGGGCGTTACAAAAGGTTCTGTGGCGGAACGAACAATTCGAAGAAGCCACGTGGGAACGAGAGGAGGCAATACGATTAAAGTATCCGGAATTATTTTAAAGTTCGGGACGAACTTTTTATAAGGTATGGAGGATTGTAACGCCCCAAAATTTCCCATATGAAATATTATGAAATATTATGAATTCATGAAATATTATTATGGAATATTATGAAATATTATGAATTCATGAATATGAAATATTATGGAATTCATGAAATATTATCATGAAATATTATGAAACATTATGAATTCATGAATATGAAATATTATGGAATTCATGAAATATTATCATGAAATATTATGAAATATTATGAATTCATGGAATATTATTATTATTATGAAATTTCATGATGGGCTTGGCTTAATGGGCTTTGATATGGATTAGTGCAAAATGTGATAAAAAGAAAAGGTAGAAAGGAAGGTACCCTTTACCCAGGATAGATGACCTGTTCGATCAACTGAAGGGAGCCACGGTTTTCTCTAAGATTGACTTGAGATCGGGTTATCACCAAGTTAGGGTGAAAAAGGAGGATATACCGAAGACGACTTTCCGAACCAGATATGGACATTTTGAGTTCATAGTTATGCCATTTGGAGTTACCAATGCTCCAGCTATGTTTATGGATTTAATGAATCGGGTATTCTCGACATTCCTCGATAGATTTGTCATCGTCTTTATCGACGATATCCTTATATATTCGAGAACTCCCAAAGAACATGCTGAGCACCTGAGTATAGTACTACAGATTTTTCAGAAGGAACAACTGTATGCTAAATTTTCCGAATGCGAGTTCTGGCTCGATCAAGTATCATTCTTGGGACATGTTATCTCCAAGGAAGGAGTAATGGTGGACCCAATTAAAATCGAAGCGGTGAGTAACTGGACTAGACCCAAGAATGCCAGTGAAATTCGAAGTTTCCTCGGGCTAGCAGGCTATTACAGAAAATTCGTAGAGAACTTCTCTCGGATTGCAGCCCCTATGACAGCTCTTACAAAGAAAGACAAAAAATATGTATGGACCGAGGAATGTGAGAAGAGCTTTACTGAACTGAAAAGGAGGCTGACTAGCGCTCCAATATTAACTCTTCCAGAGAGCGATATGGGTTTCGATATGTACAGCGACGCATCCAAACTGGGACTCGGAGCTGTACTTATGCAGAATGGGAAGGTGATTGCCTATGCCTCTAGGCAACTCAAAGAACATGAAAGAAATTACCCTACCCATGACTTAGAGTTAGCAGCGATGGTCTTTGCACTGAAAATATGGAGGCACTATCTATATGGAACTCAGTGTAAAGTTTATACAGATCACCAGAGTATGCGGTATTTCTTCACCCAGAAAGATCTGAATATGAGACAGCGCAAATGGCTCGAATTGGTCAAGGATTATGATTGTGAGATCTTGTACCATCCGGGAAAAGCCAACAAGGTAGCCGATGCTCTCAGTAGGAAATCATGTGCTGCTTTAATGTCTTTGTCGGCTTTGTCACAACCCTTAGGGGAAGAAATTATGAATTACGGGATTGAAATCATATCAGGACAGTTGTCCACCCTGATGATTGCGCCGACATTGTTCGGCGATATTCTGGAAAAGCAGAATCAGGATCCGAGTCTTCAGAGAATCAAGCAAGAGGTTCTCGAAGGCAAGGACGATGGATTTCGGATTTCAGACAGCGGAGTCTTATATCTGCGGGATCGATTATGTGTTCCCGACAACTCCGACTTACGGACAAGAATCCTTGAGGAAGCTCACGGGACACCTTATGCGATGCATCCTGGGTCTACCAAGATATATCAAGATCTGAAGAGCAAGTTTTGGTGGTCCGGTATGAAGCGAGATGTAGCCCACTATGTCAGTATGTGTTTGACCTGCCAGAGGGTCAAAGCAGAACACCAGAGGCCTGGAGGAGTTTTGCAACCCTTGTCTATTCCCGAGTGGAAATGGGAGGACATCTCCATGGATTTCATCTCTGAGCTGCCTAGAACGACGAATGGATATGATGGTATACGGGTTATAGTGGACAGGCTCACCAAGTCTGCCCATTTTCTGGCTATTAGAATGACCTACTCAGTGGAGCAGTTGGCTCAACTGTACGTCAAGGAAATTATCCGATTACACGGGGTTCCAAAGACCATCATCTCGGATCGAGATGGTCGATTTACTGCAGATTTTTGGGGACACGTGCAGAAGGCTCTTGGCACGAAACTGAAATTCAGTACTGCCTTTCATCCCTAGACTGACGGGCAGACTGAAAGAGTAAACCAAATATTAGAGGACATGTTGCGAGCTTGTGCCTTGGATTTCAAGGGAAGCTGGTGTCGATACCTGAGCCTGGCAGAGTTTGCTTATAACAACAGTTATCAGGATACTATCGGGATGGCACCGTACGAAGCACTATACGGAAGGAAATGCAGATCTCCTATATGCTGGCTTGAGAGTGGTGAAAAGAAGGAGATGGGACTCCCGACGGATATTATAGAAGAATCCACTCAGGCTATAAAAAATATTCGCCAGAGAATAGAGACTGCTTAGAGTCGGCAGAAAAGCTACGCTGACAAGCGACGCAGACCATTAGAGTTTGAGGTTGGGGATTCAGTATTCCTGAAAGTGGCCCCTATGAAAGGGGTGATGAGATTCGGAAAGAAAGGGAAGCTGAGTCCGAGATATGTGGGACCGTATCAGATTCTGAGACGGGTAGGCAAAGTGGCCTATGAACTGGAGTTACCGCCAGAAATGTCAGCTATCCACAATGTTTTCCATGTATCAATGCTCAGGAAATGTACCTCTGATGTGAATCAGATGATAGAGCCCCAACCAGTACAAGATCAAGAGAACCTAAGTTCAGAACGCCGACCTATTCGGATCTTAGAACGGGAAGTCAAAAAGCTAAGGAACAAGGAAGTACCCTTAGTAAAGGTTCTGTGGCGGAACGAACAATTCGAAGAAGCCACGTGGGAACGAGAGAAGGCAATACGATTAAAGTATCCGGAATTATTTTAAAGTTCGGGACGAACTTTTTATAAGGTATGGAGGATTGTAACGCCCCAAAATTTCCCATATGAAATATTATTATGGAATATTATGAAATATTATAAATTCATGAATATGAAATATTATGGAATTCATGAAATATTATCATGAAATATTATGAAACATTATGAATTCATGAATATGAAATATTATGGAATTCATGAAATATTATTATGAAATATTATGAAATATTATGAATTCATGGAATATTATTATTATTATGAAATTTCATGATGGGCTTGGCTTAATGGGCTTTGATATGGATTAGTGCAAAATGTGATAAAAAGAAAAGGTAGAAAGGAGGAAGCAAGGATTGAACCTTGAACCTCCTAGTTGCACTAATCATGTCATAACCAACACACCAAGCCATATTTCATGTAGAGGGAATAAGAAACATGCTTGTTAAAAGCTAGGGAAGTGAAGAGACATGTCTCTTCATGAGAAAAGTATAAATAAGGGAAAGAGAAGTTGGAATAACTTCCTCTTCTTCTTCCTCACTCTCATCACCGAAAACCTCAAGCCCCTTCTCCCTTTTCATTTTCGAAAAAAAAAACACAACCTTAGGGTTCTAACCCTAGGGAATTGGAAGGAGGAAGAACTCTACAAGGATCTTGCCCTCTACTAGGGCCAAGGGTTCTATAGAAGTGCTAGGAAGGAGAACACTCACCTTCCTTCAACCAAGGGCACCTTAAGATTTTAGAGAAGGAGAAATTCAAGCGAAAGGATGTAAGTATCCCCTCGCCTGCAGTGTAATAATTGTGGTGTGATTATTCTCCTTGATTGTTTCAAAAATGGGGACTTTTTCCCCTATGCAAGTTTCGGCCACCCCCTTAGGGGAAGGCCTTGGTTCTTTCCTTGATACATGAGAAGACCTTTGAGACTTAGAGTATATATGTATATTGAACTTTTTCATGATGGTATGAACACAAAGGAAGAAAAACTAGGGTTACACCCCTTGTAAGTTTCGGCCACCCCCTTAGGGGAAGGCCTTGGTTCCTTTTGTTACATGAGTAGACCCTTGAAACTTAGGGTATATGTATATGTGGTTTATTCAAAATGTTGTGAACAAAACCTAGGGTTATACCCTTGTGTAGGTTTCGGCCAACACCCAAGAGGAGACCTTGGTTACCCCTTGATGCATGTGAAGACACCTTGGAACTTAGGGTATACCTATATGTTGTGTCCCTTCATTTTGTGATAACAAAAACTAGGGTTTAGAGCTTGGATGAGTTTCGGCCAAGGCCTAGAAAAAAGGGTTAGTGAGGGTTGAATTATCCTAAAATATATCCATGTTTAATGTATTGTAAGATAGTGTATACAAGGTGTTTGTATGAATGTCTGTGTGAATATTTAGTTCAAACCCTAATTTTCCCCTACCCTTGAGTTTCGGCCAACCCTAGAAGGACTAGGGTCTAGGGTTGCATAATTATCTCATGATGTGCTTTATGTTTAATAAGTTAGATGAATAGTATGTGAAGATTAAACTACCCTACGGGACATGATTATGTTTTGTAAGATAATATGTATATGCATGTATGGAATATGATGTATGTATGAACATGCATGGAATATGATGTATGTATGAGCATGCCTTATAGCCCATGGGGCACACTTATAAAATTGCATGTGATATGTTAAAATGCTTAAACGGATACTCTACTAAGTATGGGATCAAGAGCACCCCTTATGTTGTGTGGTGTGTCCCTCCGGGATCATGAGCACCCTTGAAGAGTGGTGTGTCCTGTAAGAGTGATTTGGAGTACTCCTTAGCATATATGTAAAAGCATGATAAGTATTTTACTTTTGAAGTTGTGTACCCGACTCGTAAGGGGGTCGTTAAACAAATCCGGGGTGCATGTTAACGTAAGGTCATGGCTCCGGTAGGACGGAAGGGTCCTGCTCTAATTAATTGGTGGCTCGCTACCCCAATTCATTAGGGAACGCATAATAGTTCCGCGCGATATGTGGTACACAACAGGGCCCAATATGATATGGATGTATTTTTAAGTAATACCATTATGGAATTGTTTTGAAAATATTCATTGAAAGCATTTATTATATGTGAAGAGTGTGCTTAAGGTACTTGATACTGCATGCTTAGAAACTTGGATGTTTAGTATGCTTTGATGAACTCATGCTTATGATTTATTATGTGTACATGTTATGTTCTTTCGTATGGATTTTGCGAGTAGGACAAGATCCTTACTAAGCATTTGTGCTTACTAGTTTATGTGTTGTCTTATGCTGCAGATAAGGGTAAGGAACACTTAAACTAAAGGAAGAGGCAGGAGGCTGAAGATGTGTGGGGTGGTGGCTCGGGAAGAAAGACTTCTATATCTACATATTTATGCTTATGTTATGCTCCTTGACAATGAATGATAGTGATTAGGATCTATATTGCATGACGATTATAATACTTGGAGTTTTCATATACTTGATTTTATTGGATTATATTATGGTTTGAAATAAAATGTGAACCTCTCATGTTATGGAATAACTTTTGATTAAAATATTTCAAATGATGTTCTAGCAATTCAAGCATGACATTGTTTGACATGTATAGGCAAGCATGCTTAGCACTTAGTCCTTGCATTGTTTGTTTTAAATTTTATGCTAGAAGATAGAGGAAAAAAAATATATATGATTAATTGTTACGTAACCCCGCCCCGAGGGTAGATATAAGGGCGGGCGTTACATGTTCGACCTGTACATAGTAGATTGAGTTATGTATTGATGACCTAGTAGGGGTTACATGTGTTAGAGTCGTGTACTATCCCTGCATTTTTGCATACCGTCGACCATCGGCTCCCTTATGGTTTGAGCCTGGTGCCTGCTATATGATCTGCACACTTAGCCACTCATGGGTTAGTGGTTACCATTAGGTGTGTGCATTTGCTCTATATTTCTCCACTCGACTGCTCATGGGTAGTGGTTCTGGAGTGTGGTAGTAGGTAGGGATCCCTTATCTTTCCATAGACCAGAAGAGATAAGAGAGAGCATCTTGTCCACTTGATCATTTAGGAGCAGTGAAGATAGAGTGCATACAGTGTCACAACCCTACCCACTCGGCCGACACATACGACATGTCTCGGTGCTTCACTGGTGTCAGGGGTGACCATGACATTGCATCATGTGCATATGATGCATTGTGCATTTGATTGTGATTGTTGTATTTGTTTGCTGTATATGTTTGACATGTACATACATGAGATATTATATGTTTGATTTGATGACCCTGCACCTGCTCGTATGATATGAGCCTTTTATGATCAGGATAGGTTGATTTTTGGTATGCACATTCATTTGGTACTTTCAGTTATGCATATTCTGATGTTTACTTGAGACTGTATCATGTTGTTTCATTATAGCTTGTACAACTACTTATATTGTCATCAATATTTTTCTCTATACCCGCAGAGTTCACTTTAACTCACTACTCATCACACTGTTTTTGTTTTCAGGTTGATTGGTTGCCAGCGGAGCTCAGTTGTCAGTTCCAGGTCTCGATGACTCAGGCTTAGGTTCTTCCGCGTGTTTTTGATTTCTATTTCAACATATCTCTTATTCTGTATTTGTTTCACGTCGTGGACGTGTATTAGATTGTATTTGACTCATGGTTTTGTATTTTGAGTCCTCTGTTGGACTTTATGTGATGTTTTGCTGTGTGCTTGCCTGGAGGGCAGCTTAGGTAAGCTTTTATTGATTTTAGAGCTATTGATTCCTTTCTTTATATGTTTTATCATTATTTGAGGCAAGAGGCCATATATACTGCATGAGTGTTTGTATAAATGTTCCAAATTATCTGTCGTATATGGAGATGTTATCTGATAATATATTGGACCAGTGGCTCCCCTCTCTCGGGGCGTGACAATCCAAGGTGCCTTCCAGTGGATATGCAGTGAAAGTAACGACTTCGGATCGAGGATAGGTTTTCACTCGATCTAAGGTGTCTCAGTTGGGAACTGAGGCGCCTCAGATGCCCTTTATAAGGGTAATGTTGTTGAAGCTTCAAATAGATCATCTTTTCACTACAACATTCAAGCTTTCACATTTATCCTGCTGCTTCCATATCTTCTTGCTGCAACACTACTTCGATCGACTATGCCCGAATGCTATCGAAAGATGAACGCCAATACATGAACTGATCCGGATCCAACTTGAGTGTTGGTAACGAATTTATTTACTTGTATTTAATTTATATCAAGTAGGAAGTATAGAGTTGTTACACTTCCTACTCATCTTTTGTACTCGATCACTCTACAAGGAGTTTAAAGATAGAGTGTATTAGTGGATTGTCCATCAGAGAGGTTCAAAGGACCTGGGCCTTGTAGTAGGAGTCGCCGAAGGCTCTAAAGCAAGTAAAACTGACTTATGTTTGTGTGATTGCTTTTTCGTTATTTTTCCTTGCACTCACTCATGTTTTTATAACTTCAAAAAAGTGACATTTATTCTAAAAGACACATGATTCACCTCCCTCTCACGTGCAATGGTCTTACAAGTGGTATCAAAGCCTTGTTTGCTCTGAGTCGGTGCAACCACGTAAGAGTTGGGGGTTTGAATTCATTTTAATTGGTTTTTGATTTTTCGTACACAATCTAGGTTTAGTTCAAATACATTCTCTTAGATCTTTTTTTCATTCGATCGGATTTACTCAAAGTTGGTGCAACATCACTTGAGTTGATTTCTCTTATTTATTTCCTCCCGCACTACTAAATCAAGACCTAGTCTTGGTACTTTTTCTCTTCAATTTATTGTGTGCTAGATCTAATCGCCCAAGGTGAAGAATACAACACAACCCGCCCTCCTATGCTCAACAAGGAAGATTTTTCCTATCAGAAAAGGAGAATGCAGCTCTACCTAAAGACTAACATGGACCAATGATTTGCAATTCAGATTGGATACTGACCTCCAATGGACGAAGGAGGAAATGCTCCAGTAAAGCCAGACAAGTGGAATACTGACATAAAGAAGAAGACACAAATTGAGTTCCAGGCCCAGAATGTTGGTGCAAGATGCATCAGTGATGTCCTCCTCTAGTGTTTCAATGTTTAACAATATGCTTAAGTTAGTGATACATTGAACAAGGTAAGGGTGAGTCAAGAAATCAGTACCAAAGTGAAGAAAAGTCCTAGTTAACCTAGGCAATAAGTCCTGGTTCGAAGAATTGGGCACTAAGTCATGATCATGGATTGAGCACTAAGTCCTGGCCGCAAGCTGGGCACTGAAGACCTGACCGAGGGTTGGGCACGAAGTCCTGATTCGAGGAATTGGGCAATAAGTCCTGGTCGTGGACTGACCATGAAGTCCTAATTCGAGGAATTGGGCAATAAGTCCTGACCGAGGGCTGGGCACCGAAGTCCAGGTAAAAGCTGGGCAATAAGTCCTGATCGTAAGATTGGGCAAAAGTCCAACCGGTGCAGCTGGTTGGCAAACTTCTCCTGAGAGGAGTAGGTGAAAGGCGCGTTCCCCGGGAAGGGAACATAGGCGTCGGTTCGACCTAACATTTCACGAAAAACCGAAGTCAGAATCAATTTGTTAAGGCTAAGAATATATATATGCTTGTCTTATGTTTGTATATCTTGCAGGTACCTAGAATTGGAGGCAAAGCAGGCAAACAAACACACAAAACAGCTGGAAGGCTGCTCTTGGGCGCCTGAATGGATACAGGTGCCCAAGAGCATTCAGGAGCCCTGGATGCCAAGCGCCTGAATGAATCAGGTGCCCAATAAGCTCCTGGGCGCCCTGGATGAAGGTTTTATCAGCTTCGCGAAGTTCGCGATTTGGATGGATTTTTGACGCAACTGAGGCGCCCCATAGCAAACACAGGCGCCCAATAAGAGGCTATATAAAGCGGTTCGACCCCTCAACTCAGAACACCAACCACGACATCATTCTAAGCATTCCAAGTGATGACAAAGCGCTAGAGATGAAGCTCTGTGACTAAGGAGGATCCAGGGGGAAGTGCGCGGCACTTCAGGAGCTCCAGATCGGCCGAGTCTTCGACATTTCGTTTGGTTTGATTTATTTTATGCAATTAATATCCTTATCTTTTTTGATTGTAAAACATGCACTGTAAGACGGGTTTCTCCACCATCGGAAAGTCTGGAAAGGAGACCATTAGTGGACGGGCGTTTCCCGTGCTTAGGCCTTGGACGTACTGACCTTGGGGGCTTGGGAACCAAGTAAAAATCCGTGTGCATTCTGAGTTGTTACTTTTTCGTTCTTTCTGTTTTCCGCTGCTATTAACTTGTATCTAGAAATGAACGATCGAAAGACAAGTTTCCCGAAGTTTTTAACGTGTTGATATTCACCCCCCTATATCTACGACACCGGTCCCCACAAGTGGTATCTGAGCTTGGTAGCTCTTCACCAGACTAACAGTCGACGGAGCAAAGACGCTAGGAGTTGAGGGGAGCCCAGGGGTGAATCAGGTATTTCTCTTTAATTATGGTAAATTTTAAATTTCATATTACATGTTTCAAGTGTAGGGAGAGAGGACACTATAAAAATCAGTGTCCTACTCGTAAGACTCAATTGTCACCACCGGCGGCAAAGGAGGTACCAGTATCAGGAGTCCGGAGGGACAAGAGCCACATCCGCTACTTCAGATGCCAAATGCTGGGACATTACAAGAACTAGTGCCCATACTGGAAAAAGGCTCGAACCACAACGCCAAAATTTGCGACTACGGCGAAAGAGGTACGAAGGATTAATTTTGGTAATAAGTTTCAAGTTTCCGCAAAAATAGATAAATTTTCTTTTAAGGTAAATAATCTTTATGTTAATATCCTGTTAATTAGATTACCTACATAACAATTTAAATACCTTGCAGGGTAAATTGGTAAGTGATGAATCTAAATCAAAGTTAGACAATGCTGAAATATCAAATATTAACTCGTTAATTCATGATATTAATGCAATAATTTTTAGAATTAATTCTAATAATATTATCGATATTTCTGATAATATTAAGGATAATGATAATATTATTGATAATTCTGAAGATAATTCTGAGAATTTTAAAAATAATTTTGAGGATATTAAAGATAATTCTGAGAATTTTAAAGATGATTTTGAGGATATCAAAGATAATTTTGAGGATACCAAAGATAATTCTGAGGACAATGAAACTAAAATCTCTTTAGATAATGATTTAATTATCAATTTCTTAGACAATCTTGAAGATAATTAGAAAACACTAACTAGTAGCCTGAAAACTATTCTACCTACTATGAAGATGTAGAAGTATATAACTTTGATGATGAGGATGAGGAGGAAGATGCATTTTTTAGAATTAAGGCTTCAGTTAATAAAGTCTACGAAAATTCAAACAAAGCAGAAGTGTTAGATAAACTTGAAAAATTAAATGAAAAAGAAATTGTAGATGAGTCAGAGATTTTTGAATTAATGAAATTAATGCAACTAAACCCAAAACTTTTAACTCAATTAAATCTTAATTAATTTAATCCTAATTAAACCTTAATTAATTTAATCATAATTAATTTAATCCTAATTAACCCTTAATTAATTTAATCATAATTACTTTAATACTAATTAAACCTTAATTAATTTAATCCTAATTAAACCTTAATTAATTTAATCCTAATTTAATCTGAATTAATTTTTTTCTCTTAATTTAATCCTTAATTATTTTAACTTTAATTAATCCTAATTAATTTAATCATAATTAAACTTCAATTAATTTAATCCTAATTTAACCTTAATTAATTTAATCCTCTAATAAATCTTTAAATAATTTTAATCCCAAATCGTAACAACTTAAATCTTAAATTATTTTAACCTAAATTAAATCTTAAATTATTTTAATCCAAAATTAAATCTTAATAACTTAAACTCAAATTAAATAAAATCTTACCCAATTGCAACAATCAATTTAATAATATTAAATATGTCAAAGTGGGTTGACATATTCGCAGGTTCACACGACATATATCAAATTGGAATTTGATACATTATTAGAAACTTAATTAAAAATGCTTTGACTTGATTGAATCATGCATAAATGTCATGCTCATGCATTTGCTAATTTTTTTTAATATATGTCATGACATTCATGTTTAAATTTTTGCATGATTTGGAACGGTTAGTTAAGGATAAAAGACTTACTTGAAACTTGAACAACATAGTATTAGGTGGAGGTGAGATGATAGTACGTTAGGGATGTCCTTCTAAAAAGGTCAAGTAGGGTAAGGCGTACCTTACTTGGTCTGTTTAGTCTGGTGGAACTAGCCGAAGCTACCTATCCAAAACCTAAGCTAGTTAGACCAAAATTTTTCAAGAAGTAATTTAAAAATGAACTTTCGGTAAAAGGCTTTGTCAAGGAAAGAGTTGTTGCTCCAATAAGGCTACGGCCAAAGAAGGCCTCTGTGCCTCACCAAGACCTGAAAGTCAAGTATCGAAACTCATTTTTAAATTACTATTTGATAAATTTGAATCTAACATAAGTTTTAATTAAATCTTAGATTTAACAGTAATTCAAAAAAAAAAATTTCAAGCATCTCACAATACACCCATAAGACAACCATGTTGCTAGTACTGAGACATTTAGAATGAGTGAGATGTTAAGGACTAATAAATTGAAAGATGTTTTTCAAAATTCTTAGGATATTTTTCTAAAAATCTATTTTCAAAATAATGTTTCAGCATAATAATGTTTTTATGGATTTCATGCTTGCCTGATTGCTTATATATAATATACATTTTCAAAATTATATCTTTTTAAAAAATTGTTTGACCTACACAATTAGACACAAGCCTTTTAGGTCAACACTAAAGTCCCGTAAGACACTTAGTTAGAGTCAGACAGTGTCAAGTTCAGGGGGAGTATTTTTTTCAAAAATAAATCTTTTCAAAATTTAGATTTTTGAAAAACTTTATGTTTTACAAATCATTATCATATCAAAAATGCTTTCGAAAAATGTTTTAGAAACTTATTACATTTTATTCTTTTGAAAACTGTTCCTTAAAAATTACAATCATTTCAAAATGTATTTTCAAAAATTATTTCAAATACTTAGTTTATCCGTCAATATATTCTTTTGAAAATTATGTCTTTTATCATAATATGTCAAAATACATTGAAAGAATTGTGCTTATTACTCTTTTGATTTTGATAAACCCTAAAGACACATAGGGAGCCTTCTTCATGATCTACAAGAACTCCTAGGATTGTGTCAGATTTAGGGGGAGTCTAAGTCAAAAGAAATTAATTTTATTTTTGAAAATTTCAAAACTATTAGATAACTCTGTTGGTTTGGATCAAACCCTAAGACTCAGAGGAAGATCACTTGTAGTTAACAGACTTCCGAGGACTGTGTCAGGTTAGGGGAGGTCGAACTAAAAGAATTATTGATCATTTCAAAATATTATATTTTCATACACTGTATTTTTAAAATCCTTTTGAAAACATAAGTATTTTCTTTTCAAAATACTATCATTTTAAAGTCATCTCTTTTAAAATCACTTTATGAAGATAATTATACTAACATTTTCAAAAATTTATTTTTGGCTTATTTAATCACTTTTGAAAATAATCTTACTTGGGTTTGGAGAATTTCCAGGACACATAAGAAAATGTCCTTGTAGTTAACAAGGTTTCCTAGGATTGTGTTAGATTAGAAAGGAATCCAAGTCAAGAACTTATATTCAAAATTATTTTGACTTTTGGAATCGATTTGAAATAATATTTGCTTGAATTTGAAAAATTTCCAGGACACTTAGGGAAATGTCCTTGTAGTCAACAAGGTTTCCTAGGATTGTGTCAGACTGGAAAAAAAACTAAGTCAAGTAAAATATTATGTTTCAAAACAAAATTTCATTAAAAAGACTTTATCTTGAGAAAATATTTTAAGTGCAAAATATTTTTCAAAATACTATATTTGTTAAGTGCAAAATATTTTTTAATGCACTAATACTTTTTAAATACACAAAATTTTTCTAAGTGAAAATCTTTTTTAAGTGCAAGTTTTTTTTGTGAAAATCTGTTCTAAATGAAAATTTTTCTAAGGTAATATTTTTCTAAGTGCAAAATTTTTTAATTCGAAATATTTTTCTAAAAGTACAAAATATTTTTCCAAGTGCACAATACTTTCAAAGTATAATTTTTTTGTGCAATTTAAGTACTTAGCTTTTTTAAACTAGTACTTAGTTTTTTATAAAAAAAAAAGAAGTTTTGAAATATTTTTTCAAAGAATTATCCTAAGTACTTTCAAAAGGAAAATGAAATTTTTTTAATGAAAATTTCATTGTTGGTGCAAGTATTTTTTTCATTTTTTTTATGTATGACAAAGGGGGAGAGAGAGCTTAAGTTAGAAAGTTTGAATTTTTTTTCTCCCAAGGATCAAAGGTTAAATCAAAATGTTTTTCCAAGGAGAGAGCTTACGTTAGAATGTTTTTCCCAATGATCAAAGGTTAAATCAAAATATTTTTCAAGGATCAAAACTTAGATCAAATTTTTTCCATTTTATCCCAAGGATCATAAACATAACCCTTTTATCTAATCTAACTTAAGATATTGTCAAACATCAAAAAGGGGGAGATTGTTGGTGCAAGATGCTTCAGTGATGACCTCCTTTAGTGTTTTAATGTTTAACAATATGCTTAAGTTAGTGATAGATTGAACAAGGTAAGGGTGAGTTAGGAAATCAGTACCAGAGTGGAGAAAAGTCCTAGTTAACCTAGGTAATAAGTCCTGGTTCGAAGAATTGGGCACTAAGTCCTGATCATGGATTGGGCACTAAGTCCTGGCCGCGGGTTGGGCACCGAAGACCTGATCGAGGGTTGGGCACGAAGTCCTGATTCGAGGAATTGGGCAATAAGTCCTAGCCGAGGGTTGGGCACCGAAGTCCTAACATAGGGTTGGGCAATAAGTCTTGGTCGTGGACTGGGCACAAAGTCCTGATTCGAGGAATTGGACAATAAGTCCTGGCCGAGGGCTGGGCACCGAAGTCCTAGTGAAAGTTGGGTAATATGTCCTGGTCGTAGGATTGGGCAAAAGTCTAACTGGTGCAGCCGGTTGGCAAACTTCTCCTGAGAGGAGTAGGTGAAAGGCACGCTCCCCGGGAAGGGAACATAGGCGTCAGTTCGACCTAGGGTTTCGCGGAAATTCGAAGTCAGAACCAATTCATTAAGGCTAAGAATATATATGTGCTTGTCTTGTGTTTGTATATCTTGCAAGTACCTAGAATTGGAGGTAAAGCAGACAAACAAACACACAAAACAGCTGGAAGGCTGCTCCTAGGCGCCTGAATGGATACTGACGCCCAAGAGCATTCAGGCGCCCTGGATGCCAGGCACCTGAATGAATCAGACGCCCAATATGCTCCTGGGCGCCCTGGATGAAGGTTTTATCAGCTTCGCAAAGTTCGCGATTTGGATGGATTTTTGACCGCAACTGAGGCACCCTATAGCAACACAGGTACCCAATAAGAGGCTATATAAAGGGGTTCGACTCCTCAACTCAGAACACCAACCACTACATCATTCTAAGCATTCCGAGTAATGATAAAGCGCTAGAGATGAAGCTCTGCGACTAAAGAGGTTCCAGGGGGAAGTGCGCGGCACTTCAGGAGTTCCAGATCGGCCGAGTCTTCGACATTTCGTTTGGTTTGATTTATTTAATGCAATTAATTTCCTTATCTTTTTTGATTGTAAAACGTGCACTGTAAGATGGGTTACTTCACCTCCAGAAAGTCCGGAAAGGAGACCATTAGTGGATGGACATTTCCCGTGCTTAGGCCTTGGACGTACTGACCCTGGGGGGTTGGGAACCAAGTAAAAATCCGTGTGCATTCTGAGTTGTTACTTTTTTGTTCTTTCTGTTTTCCGCTGCTACTAACTCTGTATTTAGAACGAACGATCGAAAGACAAGTTTCCCAAAGTTTTTAATGAGTCGATATTCACCCCCCCCTCTATCAACGACACCGGTCCCCACACAGAACGCCTTACAATACGCCCTAACAAAAGAGGAGTTGAACCGAATTGGCCCAACAAAAAGTGCCAAAGAACTCTGGGATAAACTAATCGAGCTGCATGAAGGCACCGTCGATGCAAAGGCAATAAAACATGACCTTTTATTAGATAATCTATTTAATATTAAAATACAGGATGGAGAAATGACCAGTCAACTCCACGCCTGGATCAAGGAAATCATGAATGGGTGATATCTAATAGGACATCAACCAGAGAATCGGGATGTGATATGGTACACTCTAAATATTTTTCCCCGTAATTCATTATGGGCATCTATTATAGATGCTTATAAAATTTTGAGAAATCTTTCAAAATTAAAATTGATGAATTATTTTGTGAGTTAGAGCTACATTAACATACTAATGCCAAAACAACTGAGAAGGGTATTGTTTTGGTTGTAGGTTTTTCAAAAGAAGCAAAATCAAGGAGTAGAACCCAAGATGAGTTTGAAAGCGAATTTGACTTAGAGTTCGACGATAAAGAATACCTGGTGAACTTGGTAAGAAAGATGTTCACCAGGAAGAAGAAAAGGTTCTCTAAAAAGGATATTTAGAAGGTAGTGAAGTCTTTCACAATTGAAACCAAAAGCAACATCATCTATTTGGCTACAACAAGAAAGGGCATTTCAAGCACGAATGCTCATACAAGAAGGAGGACCAACCCATGAAGATAAAAAAGAAAAAGTCACTACAAGCAACTTGAGATGAGACCTCCTCGGACGACTCAGATGGAGAACCCTCGAAGAATTGCAACTACCTCATGTTGATGGTGACTGTGTAGCGACATGGCCCCTCTAGCCCCATCAGGCGGCTCTCTAGGCCATGCCCTATGGTCTTCCCACACCCGGCGGTGGGTTTTTGCCTTCCCTAGATTCGAACTGGGACAGGCTGTCGGGCACACTCCAGACAATCATCCTGAAATAAAAAAAGGAACTAATGGGATGAGTCACAGAACTCAGCAGATATCTCATCATATACGTAGGATAGTCTAAGTTAGCAATAGTGTAACAGACTAGCGAAATAACATATGTATATGTAGTAATAAGTACAACTGAGAGAGGGAATAAGAAATACCATACCAATGTGGCGGAGTCGCCAAAACCAGACATAAAGGTCTCCTGTATGTGCATGTCAATCATATGCAGCAACCAAGTATAGTAAGTCTTGGATCGAGAGAATACGATAGAGGGGGGAGTGAATATCATAAATCATTTCGGATTGAAAAAGAGAATACGCAGCGGAAAAATTAAAACTAAACAACACACAAACACCAAGATTTTACTTGGTTCGGAGTCGCAGTCGGCTCCTACTCCAAGGCCCACGGTCGTTGACCGTTTACTGCGGGCAATTCTATGTGCGCAAAACAGTTTACAAACAGATATTACAATTGCAGTACAATAAACTTAAAAGGACAGCTCTTCGTTACCGACGTCCGGTGTGGATTGTACTTCGGAGCAGCGGGACGTCGTCAGCACTTGTATCTCGAGTTGGGAGGTTTCCGGAGCAGAGCGCTTGAGTAGAAGAGCGTATTGGCATTGGAAGAAGTGATGCTGAAGCCTCAGGGGTCGATCCCCTTTTATAGCAGGTCTGAGGGCGCCCGGGACGTTGGGGGCGCCCGCCACGTGTCCTCCGATCTGTAACCCTCTCGGTCAGCTCTAATCCCTCCAAAATCGGGATCGAGCTTTGACGGGGGCGCCCGGGAAGCAGGGGGTGCCCGGCTTGACTCAGTCTGCTGGCTTCTCGTTGGCTTGAAGCTTATCTGCCTCGTTGGCTTGGACCCAGGGCGCCCGGAGCATCCGGGGCACCCGGGAGCACGGGGCTGCCCGGGAGCATGGGGGCGCCCCGCCCAGTGAACTGCCGAAGCACATGTTTGCTTAACTTGTTTTGCCTTGACCTTGGAGGCGGCCGGGACACTGGGGGCGCCCTACTCAGCTGTTACCTCTCTCCTTTGAGGCGTTCTGAGCTGCAAAAACTCATTCCTTCGGTCCTGCATCCAGGGTTAGTCCAAAACAACACAAAGCAATCAAGTATTAGGTTTATACAGCCTTAGCTGTCTTGGTTCTGACTTTGGGTCTCCAAAATGGAGCCGTAGGTCGAGCCGACGCCTATGTTCCCTCGACGGGGAACGCGTCCTCACCTACTCCTCTCAGGAGAATTTACCTTTTGCCAACCGGCTCCTCCGGTTGGACTTTTGCCCAGCTTTACTCACCAGGTCTTCGTGCCCAATCCGCGACCAAGTCCTAGTGCCCACCTTCCGAGCAGGTCTTCGGTGCCCAACCCCCGGCCAGGTCTTAGTGCCCAATTCCTCGAACCAGGTCTTTGGTGCCCAGCCCTCGGCCAGGTCTTAGTGCCTGATTCCTCGAACCAGGTCTTCGGTGCCCAGCCCTCGGCCAGGTCTTAGTGCCCAGTCCACGACTAGGACTTATTGCCCAACCTTATGTCAGGACTTAGTTGCCCAGCCCACGACTAGGACTTATTGCTAGATTACCTAGGACTTTCCTGCACACTTGAGTAACTTTATTAGATCACAAATGATACTTAACTTTGAACCCTTTGCCAATATCAAAACAAGGTTCGATATGGTGCTTCCTGCACCAACAGTAAGCACGACAAGTGCAAAAGATACGTATGCACAAGGTGCAATGAAATGGTCACCCCTGTCGTCAGTCAGACATCGTCACCTATGTATGGGAGGAAACTGAGCGGAGGCCACCCTCCGGCGTAGGGCTGTGACTGCCGTCCATACTCTGCCATCACTACTCCTGAGCGATCGAGTAGACGGAATGCTGCCGGTGTAACACCCCTACTCCATGCCCTATCCGGGGGACATCTCTGTCTACCCCAGGCCATCTCTGGAGGACATCTCTATCTGAGTGTTACTCCTACCCCATGTATATAAATGGGGGAGAGACCTCTCCCTCTCATCTCCTGGTATATAAAGTTCTCAAGGCGGGATCTCTGCCTACTATCACGCTCCGATTCACTAACCATGAGTGCATGAGCGGAGCAGCACAGAGCAGACTATCCATACTCCGTCAACCACTAACCCATGAGTGGTCGTATGGATAGGTCAGTATGACTGTCGACCTGACTCACCCACAGAGGGCCCCTGGTCGACAGTGTGCATAGTGCACGATGATGCATGACCCTGGTCAAACAACATCCACTATACCTATATCAACATGATATGCAAGGATTGTGGATAATGCACCATAGCCTAAGTCCTAAAGGTATAGGTATCACAGGCCAGGTCTAGCATAAACAGTATCAGCGAGGCAAATAGAAGAGATATATCACAATCTATTACTCTATTACTAAACAAAGCATATCAAGCATATATCTATGACTAATCTAAAAGAAAAGTCAGAGATACCCTCCTTTGATGTAGAAATCTGAGTGCGACAAGAACCCCCCGTCCAATATAATATCCCCGTCGAATGAGCTTTGTCAATTCCCTGCATATAAAGGAATATAATCATTTAGCTATGTTCACATGCGATACTTAACTAAATGGACGTTTTGATTTAATGAGGCTCAATCATAACTATCATAACTAATTAACCCAAAAACAACATTCCCCAAATGAAACAAGCCAAACTGCTCAGATCAGGGAAACAATTCAAAGAATTCAGTATCAAACTGTGATACACAGCAGGGGAATTCCAAATCAAAACAGCAACTGAAAAATCGGATTCCAACCTAATCTCAACCACACCACAGGACTATGAAGAACTACTACCTGTTCAATGATCCCACTCCACACCGATCTAGCTAATAGTATCATAGCCACATCCAAGAGCATAGATACAAAACACGAGACCAAATCTGCAATTAAAAGTTCCAACACAGCGATCTCCAAACCGATTTGCCATCAAAACCTTAATTCGTTCCGGAGAAGAAGTTCTAGTTTACATCTACTGATCTAACATCCAAATTCAACCATTCAGATTTGCAACAACAGGATATGGAATCAGATCACTGAGCAAAAAGGAAAGAAATCCCAATCCTCACCTACTCTAAAAACACCTCACGACAGCAATCCAATACTTGATCTACAACCCCAAAACCCATTCCAAAACTAGAACACACGATAGAGAACAAGAAACTCAGACCCAAACCAAATTTATCCAAGAATTTGGTTAGCACAACATCCAAATGAACAATCCCAATCATCCTGAAATAAATTGTACTTAGCCTCTACGACAGCCTGTCCCAGTTCGCTCAGGATGATTGTCTGGTTTTGGCCGGCTCACTTGGATACCAGATTCAAGGAACTTTAGTACTTGTCCAGGAGGTCTAGGGTTCGAATCTGGGGAAGGAAAAACCCACCACCGGGTGTGGGAAGACCATATCCCCGCCATCCACTCCAATTGGCTCAGGACGGAACTCAGCGATTCGATCAACCTATATCCCCGCCATCCACTCAAATCTGCCAAGAACAAATAGAGAGGAAGGATTCATCGTGCGTAGCCCTAGATCGAGGAAACAACTCAAGATCAACCAACAATTAGGGTAGGAAAGCACATCCCATACCTGATGACGATTCCCTTTGGATCATATTGTGGAAGATTAGAAATCAAAAGGCTAGGGTTCACTCGGAACCCTAAATCTCCATTCGGCGCTCGACGTTGAAGTTTCCCCGAGAGCCAGGTCGAAGTCCGTGTCACTGATCGCGTGAGGGGAATAAGAAACAACGATGAAGCAGAAGAAGAAATGGAAGAAATAGGAGAGGGAAGAAGCGAAAAATATGCAAAGATGGGGGAAATCGCATGAGAGGAGTGACTGCAAGCTAGGTGACACGGAGAAAGAAGAGCAACGGATCAGGCTTTGGCATTGGCTGAGATAAGGCTTTAATGCGAGGAGAAGAAGAGGAAGAGGTAGGGGCTCGTGAGATCTGTGCTCACGAACAGCCACAACGGTGACCTTATAAGACTCACCATTTTACACTCAGCCCCTCTTATTTTAGTTATTTGCCCAAAAGCCCCTAACTTCGGAAAATTTTCATTTTAACCCCAAAATTTCCTATTTTCTTACATTCTCCCCCACTAACAAAAATTTGTTCCCCAAATTTATCATTGCTAATAGTAGCTACTAGCAGCAGTATATATATATGAAGTACGTATGCTGATATCAACGAACAACACATACCTCAGTCGAATAAATGGGGATATTGAGCTCAGATAGTGTCCTCGAGCTCCCAAGTCGCCTCTGCATCCGAGTGGTGCTGCCATCCGACCCTGACCAGCCGGATCGTCTTGTTCCATAGCTGACGCTCTCGGAATCCCAAGATCCGTACTGGTACCTCCTCATAAGTAGCGTCAGGCTGAAGCGGAATAGGCACCTCGAATAAAATGTGTGTGGCGTTTGACACATATCCTCTAAGAATAGATACATGGAACACGTTGTGGATGCCAGACAAAGACGGTGGAAGTGCTAGGTGATAAGCTACAGCTCCAATCCTTTCCAGAATCTAGAACGGACCAATATACTGTGGAGCTAGCTTACCTCTGAGGCCAAAACGTTTCACCCCCTTCGTGGGTGAAACTCGAAGAAAAACATGATCCCCAGCAGCAAACTCTAAGGGTTTGCGTCTCCGGTCAGCATAACTCTTCTGACGATCCTGTGCTGCTGATAATCTCTGTCTGATAGTCCGTACTAACTCTGCCTCGTGCTGAACTCTCTGGGGTCCCAGCAATTGAGTCACTCCGACCTCATCCCAAAGGGTGGGTGTCCTGCATGCCCTACCGTACAACGCCTCAAATGGTGCCATTTGTATCGCCGAATGAAAGCCGTTGTTGTAGGCGAACTCCACCAAGTGCAAATGGTCCTCCCAACTGCCTCCAAAGTCCATCACACACGAGCGCAGTAAGTCCTCCAAGGTCTGGATAGTACGCTCTAACTGTCTATCTATCTGGGGATGAAAAGTTGTGCTGAGATGGAGCTCGGTGCCCATAGCCCTCTGCAAACTCTGCCAGAACCGAGATGTAAAGCGCGGATCCCTATCAGAAATAATACTCAAAGGAACTCCGTGCAATTTGACTATCTCCCGGCAATACAACTCTACCAATTTATCAAGAGAATCTGTCCTCCGGATTGCTAAGAAGTGAGAAGATTTGGTTAGTCGGTCCACGACTACCCAAATCACATCATGACCTCTCCTAGTCCTCGGCAAACCCACAACAAAATCCATGGTGATTTGCTCCCACTTCCACTTAGGAATGGGAATCCTCTGGAGGAGTCCAGCAGGTCTCTGGTGCTCTGCTTAACCTACTGACAGATGAGACATCTAGCAACAAAATCCGTGATGTCCCTCTTCATGCCGTTCCACCAGTATGAACGTCTCAAATCACAATACATACGAGTGCTACCAGGATGAATAACAAACTATGATCGGTGGGCCTCCTGCAGTAACTCCTCCAATATAGGGTGCGCCTCTGGTACACACAATCTCTCTCGGAAGTATAGAACACCCTCCTCATCACGTGTGAAATCGGCTGCTCTCCTGAAATCGCCTGACTACCCAGAAACTGAATATGCTGGTCACTGGCCTGAGCCTCTCTGATCCTCGTCCGAATCTCTGACTGAGCCATCAAAGTCACTATTAATCCTCTCTTTGTCCAAGACTACTCCTCTAACCCCAGCTTAGAGAAACTCTGAATCAAATCTGTGACCATCACTCTGTGGCATGCCAAAACAGCTCTGGACTTCAGACTGAGGGTGTCGACAACTACATTAGCTTTCCCAGGATGGTAGCTAATGGTACAGTCGTAATCCTTCAGAAACTCCATCCACCTCCTCTGTCGGAGATTCAACTCCCGCTGAGTGAATAGATACTGATGGCTCCTGTGGTCTGTGAAGATCTCAAAGGTGACCCCATAAAGATAATGCCTCTAGATCTTCAGCACAAAAATGATAGCGGCCAACTCTAAATCATGAACGGGGTAGTTCCTCTCATGCTCCTTCAGCTGCCGAGAAGCATAAGCAACCACCCATCCATGCTGCATGAGTACCGTGCCCAGTCCCAGGAGAGATGCATCAGTGTACAGAGTGAAACCATCCTCTCCAAAAGGCAGTACTAGTACTGGCACAGATACAAGCCTCCGCTTTAGCTCCTGAAAGTTGGTCTCACAGGCCTCAACCCATACAAATTTTACGCCCTTCCTGGTCAAGCATGTATGTGGTGATGCAATGCTAGAGAAACCCTCGACAAAGTGTCGGTAATAGCCAGCCAAACCCAGGAAACTGCGCATGTCATGGACTGACTTGGGCTGCTCCCAACTGGTGACAGCCTCGATCTTCTGGGGGTCCACTGAGATGCCTTCGTTGGATACTATGTGTCCAAGGAAACCCACCGAAGATAGCCAGAATGCACACTTGTTGTACTTCGCATAGAACTTCTCTTTTCGGAGAACCGCCAAAATGATGTGAAGATGGCGAGCGCGCTCCTCCTCGGACTGTGAATATATCAGAATATCATCGATGAATACATTAACGAACTAGTCCAAATACGGGAGGAATACCCTGTTCATGAGATCCATGAACACGGCTGGGGAATTAGTGAGCCCAAACGACATCACCAAGAACTCATAATGTCAATAGCGAGTGCAGAATGCCATCTTCTGAATGCCTGAATCTCCGACTCTCAGCTGATGATAACCAGATCGCAAATCTATCATGGAGTACACAGATGTACCCCTCAGCTGATCAAACAGATCATCAATACACGGCAGCGGATACTTGTTCCTGACTGTGACTGAGTTAAGCTGCCTATAATCAATGAAAAGTCTCATAGAACCGTCCTTTTTCTTCACAAAAAGGACCGGAGAACTCCATGGGGAAGCACTCGGCCGGATAAATCCACGATCGAGTAACTCCTGGAGTTGGACCTTCAGCTCGTCCAACTCTCGCGATGCTATCTGATATGGTTCCTTTGATACCGACGCAGTCCCCGGTATCAACTCAATGGCAAACTCGACCTCCCTCCGGGGAGGTAAGCTCGACAACTCGTTTGGAAATACATCTGGAAAATCCATGACCACTGGAACGTCAGAGATCTAGGGAGTACCACCATCTGAAGTGCTGAGTAATGATACTAGAAATCCCAGACAACCCTGCATAATAAGTCTCTGCGCCTAAAGTGCAGAGATAAGCGCTATGCCATCATCCCAGATGTCAAGGAATTCCCACGAGGGTTGGTCTGGAGGCCGGAAAGTGACCACCCTCGAATGACAATTCATGGTGGCAGGCAATGCCATGAGCCAGTTCATGCCCAAAATGATGTCGAACTCTATCATGTCCAGTACAGATAGGTCCACAATAAGGGTGACCCTCCCAAAGTCCAATGGACACCCTTTGCCCTCCTAGGTTACCTCCAGAACATCTCTTGAAGGTAAGGACACTGATAATCGTTGTGCCCTAAGGGTCGGCAGCCTGCAGATTTTGCTCAAGAATGCCCGTGATATAAAGGAAAACGAATTGCCAGTATCAATGAGCAAATCTACAATGAGTGCGTAAAGCAAAACTGTACCTCGAAAAATGGATCCATCCGCTCGATGAGCCTCCTCTTGGGTAACAACATAAACTCACCCGACTTTGACAGAGGTGGAGGTGGGGGTAATGCTAGTATAGTAGGCACCGAAGGTAGCTAAGGTACCGATGCTCTAGAAATCTGAGACTGCTGATAGACAGGTAGCTGATACCAGTATAGATCTGCAGACGAGGCTCTGAAATCGAAGGCTGAACTGAAGGCTGGGATACCACAGATGACGATGCATCCTCTTGACCCTGACCAAATAAACAGTAGAGCTGGATCGATGGAGGGGTAGTCTGCTGCTATCATGAAGAAGTCTAGCCTTTCGGCCTCCCCGCTGGGCCCCCGATTGGCCATCGGAGACACAACTACCCTCAGAGGGCACAGGAGGGGGTACAAGAGGTTCAGCTTCCTCCCGTACATAGGCACCTTTTTTATGTAGCGACACACCCCTCTAGCCCCATCAGGCGGCTCTCTAGGTCGTGCCCTATGGTCTTCCCACTCCCGGTAGTAGATTTTTGCCTTCCCCAGATTCGAACCCTAGACCTCCAGAACAAGTACTAAAGTTCCTTGAATCTGGTAGCCAAGTGAGCGTGGCTACCAGATTCAAGGAACTTTAGTACTTGTCCTGGAGGTCTAGGGTTCGAATCTGGGGAAGGAAAAAATCCACTGCCGGGAGTGGGAAGACCGTAGGGCATGACCTAGAGAGGCGCCTGATGGGGCTAGAGGGGTCGTGTCGCTACAGACTGGACCTGAGTCAGAAACAGAGCAAGATGAAGAGTCCAAATATGAGTCGTGCCATGAGTTCGCACTCTTTTCTGACGGCTCGCTAAGGTACAAGAGTTATTATATGCAAAATTTTTAAATTTATTTCTTATTTAGATAGAATGTTATTTGCATCTGAATCTAGGGTTTATCTACTCCTTAAGTAAAATTAAGACTATAAGGAGCAAATTATTAACAAAAACTCAATTGAACAAAAGCAATTTAAAAAATCTATAGAACTTAAAAATGAAAACTCCACCCTAAAAGGTAAAGTTTAAAAATTTAAGAATTTACTAGAAACTTTCACAATAAGATCCAAGAACCTTGACCTAATTCTTGGATCTCAAAAGGGTGATTACAATAAATCTGGGATAAGATACAAATCAAGATCAACCTAGAGATCTTTTGTCACCTTTACCCACCCACACAAGAATCGGAGAAAAGCATGGGTCCCAAAAGCTTACATAATAAAGCAAGTAGGGCAAAATCAATATTATGTCCCTAAAAAGGATATCCACTATATCAACCTAAAACACCCTACCTATAATTCAGGGGGAGCCTCCAAATTAATTGGCACCTCAAAATCAACCTTTACCCATTAGGGTAATTAGGACTAGACTTAAAAGCTAATTTAACACTTGTCCTACTTAGTACCAGGGTGGGGTGAGATGATAGTATGATAGGAAGTCCTGTCTAAAGAGTCACGTAGGGTAAGAGTACCATATTTGGTCTTTTTAGCTCGGTAGAACTAGCCGAAGCTACCTCGCCACATCCTAGACAGTTAGACCAAGGTTTCTCAATGAGTAAGTTAAAAGTATAATTTCTTTAAAAGACTTTGTCTAGGAAAGGTCATTGCTCTGATAACCAAGAAGGCCCCTATTACCAAGACTTGGAAGCCAATTATTGAAATATGATTTTAAATTACTACTTGTTAAATTTGAATCTAACACAAGGTCAAATTAACTTTTCTAAATCAACTCAATTCATCTCACAAAATTATAGGATTACCTTGGTTGATACATTTAGACCGGATGAGATAATTATGGACAATAAAATTTGAACTCTTGATTGCTTCAACTTTAATTCAATTTTTACCTAATTAAAATTCTACTTTAATTCAACTTTAACTTAATTAAAATTCTATTTTAATTCAATTTTAAACTAATTAAAATTCAGCATCAATTTATCTTTAACTTTATTTTGTTTTAAAACTGTAATTAATATGTTTTCAACTTTAAAACATGTAAAATTTCTTAACTTTAATTTAAACTTTACTTTGTTTTAAACATTAATGAATTTGTTTTCAACTTTAAAACATTTAAGAATTACATAATTTTAATTTCAAATTTATTTTTTTAAACTGTAATCAATTTATTTTCCAATTAAAACTTTTAAAATTTCATAACCTTAATTTCATCTTTAATTTGTTTTCAGCCTTAAAACCTGTAAAATTTCTTAACTTTAATTTCAATTTGTTTTAAAACTGTAATTAATTTGTTTTCAACTTTAAAACATTTATAAATTTCGTAACTTTAATTTCATTTGTTTTAAAACTGTAATTAATTTGTTTTCAACTTTAAAACATTTATAAATTTCTTAACTTTAATTTCAACTTTATTTTTTTAAAATTTTAATTAATTTGTTTTCAACTTTTAAGAACTTTTTAACTTTAATTATTTTTTTGAAACCTTAATTAAATATTTATGTTTAACCTTAATTTTAACTTTAATACATTTTCAAACTTTAATCTTTAAACCTTAAACTTTAAATCTCTAAAACATAAACATTAAATGTTTTATTTTAACCTTAATTTCAATCCTAAGTGACTTTAACTTGAAATTCTTAACTCCAAGTATGTCAAAATTTCACCTAACCCTAAGTTTACCTTATCCTAACCCTAACTTTTTCCTACCTAACTAGTTGGAAATCAAATGGATACTAGACAATTGGTGCTCCAAACACATGACTGGGGATCCCACCAAATTTACAGAGCTAAAGCACAAAAGCCTAGGAATCATTGCTTTTGGAAACAACGGTAAACTTAAGATAATTGGCATAGGTAATATAAAACTTGAGTCTAATTTCATTATTAAAAGAGTATTACTTGTTGAAAATTTTTAGTTTAATCTGCTCAGTATTAGTCATTTGTGTGATACCAATTATAAGGTTAAGTTCTGATTAATTGAATGCATGTTTAAACACACCGACAACACTAATATAACACTCAGGGGACTTAGGCACAATAATATTTATGAAGTTAAGCTAACCAATTGATAAGCATGCGTGTCGTACCGCGAGTATCAAATACAATTTAATTATCGAATTCCTCTAAACTAATGTAGCATAGAGTAACTCGAGTCGTCTCCCAACGAATGTAGTTGGTACATGATAATTCTCAGAATCGTAGATTATTGCTTTTGGGATTTTGATATCAAACTGGGGTTTGATTTGAGCGTTAATACTAAGAACAGAAATAGAGAAGCAGGTATGAAATTTAGTTCTACTTAAGGAAAGACAATGCAGGTACTGAAATCTAATTTAACCTAACTACAATTGCAGCAAGGAAAAGGCAATATGAAATAAGCACTTGAGAAATAAGGCATCAATGAAACCTAGACATGGAACAAAAACCTACAGCATTAAAGAAATCTAATTTCCTAACTTAATTGCATGTAATGAAGACATAAAACTCAAAGCAATTGGAAAAACAATACAAAATAGAAGTTAAGCAACTAAGAAACATCACAGTTGAAAGTAATTGTTCTAATAGACATTTGACCAAACACTTTATATGCATGACTGAAATTGCTTCAAGAATATGTGAATTAAAATGGGAAAGTTCCATCCACTACAAACATTCAACAATTAACATATTTCATTCAACAATGAAACTCAAATATGATGAAGCTTCTGAATTGCAGAATTGCATAAGGTGCTGCCGACTGCTAGAATTGAAGCTAAGAAGAGGAAATGCTGAAGAAACTGTTGATCGGATGAAGGATGATCACTGGATCCGCTGTGAAGTCGAAGAACGGTGAAGAATTCTGCTTCTAACTGAATTTCTGAAAGAAGTAACTTGCTGGAAGAAGGAACTGCTGCTGTAAATAGAGAAATTGCATGGAATTGAAAGAGATTACTGCAAAAGAAATCTATAAAGGAATTGCTGTAAGAAATTTATCGTCGGCGATGGATCTGATGTCAGCTAGGGTTCGGAACCCCCGAGCCCTAGCTCGTGCGATGGCGTGCGGTGGAAATGGCTGGCTTCTCTCCGAACCCCGAAAGAGAAAACCTTTACTCTCTTCTCTTCGAACCCCGACAGAGAAGAGGTGGAGATGGAATACCGGCCGGCGGCGATGAAGGTGGACGTGGATCGCCGACGGTGAAGGTGGAGGAGATGAGTTGAGACAGGAACCCCCTCGTCTCAATCGCTTCTCCCCGATCGTTCCCCCATGGAGAAGATGCCCTAACTGTACGTCGCCTCCCTCTTTTGATCCCTGGTTGCGCGTGGTTTGGCTCAGCCAACTTCAGCTCTGGTCCAGCTCAGGCAGTTGAGTTCAGTCAAGGTTCAGTTCAGCAGTCCGGTTCAACTTGAGTTCGGCTCAGCAATTGGCTCAGTCCAGCCTTGGGTTCAGCAGTTGTGTTTGGACCTGGGTTCGGTTCAGCCTAGCCAAGCATTTGAGTTAACCCAACTTTTGGGTTCAGCAGTAGGATGGAAGCAATAGACGGCTAAGATCAATCTGACTTCATCCAACGGTAGAATCTCATCCGATCTGATCCAAAATTTGATGATGTTGATCAAGGGTCAGGATCTGCCTCCCAGTAGCTCAGATCCTCCAAATTTGCAACGGATGGCTCAGATCAACCTAATCTTTGAATGAACGATCTAGATCCCTCTAATCTCGATCCAACGGCTGATTGATCTCTGATTTGGATGAAACCTTCAGATCTTGATCTATGGTCATAATTGATTCTATCTTGAACTCGGATTGATCAGAAGTTGACCGATGGCTCAGATCTAGCCATTCTCTGGAATGGACGGCTCCTATTAATCCGATGCTTGATCCCTTTGATCTGGATCCAATCCTGACTCAAGTCTGACCCAATTTGATCTAGGTCCATGATCAATTGAAGCCTATAAAATGATATTCAAATTTAGTGCCAAAAATATCCCAAATATACAAAGATTTGAATTAAAAGCCAAAATAGAGGGAATACATGAAACCTAATACAATTGCAAACTTAAGCATATAAAATGTGAATCAAATATGGATTTTAGAGCCTAAAATAATCAACAAAAATGATAGTTATCACCAATCCCTTAATTAAATGTATCTTAACCCCAAAAGAGGAAACCTAGCTTTGGCATAAAAGACTTTCACATACATATTTCAGAAAATTATCTAAATTAAATGGCTTAGTTAAAGGCTTACGAACATTACCTAATCTTGAGTCAACAATCTATAATGCTTGTCAATACGGAAAACAAACAAAATTAACTCACAAACCAATTAATCAAATACAAACTAATTCAATACTTGAACTAATTCACTTAGACATATTTGACTCATATGGGGATTAAGTCTATAAATGGAAGCCTTTAATGATTAACGAGGTTTTTCCAACCTCGGATGACCAGCCCGGCCTCATGGAAGTTTCCCACCGGCCGCCAGGGTAAATCGGGAAGCACTCACAGTAGGCGGTCTAGAAGCCCAGCGTCCCAGGGTTCGCGCCCCATTTGGAGGAAGCCTTTATTGTCTAGTAATTATTGATGACTATTCAAGATTCACTTGGGTTAAATTTCTAAAAAATAAAGATGAAACATTTGAAATTTTTAACAATTTTTGAAAACAAATAGAAAATGAATAGGGGTAAAAATTAAAAGAATTACGAGTGATAATGGAGGTGAATTTAAAAACTAGAAATTCAACCAATTTTGCTTAGAAAATAGATATCACCATGAATGCTCTTGTCCTAAAATACCTCAATAAAATGGAATTGTTGAAAGGAAAATAGAACCCTACAAGAAGCAATAAGAACAATGCTTAATGAATATAACTCACCTAAATACCTTTGGGTTGAGGCTATTAGTACAACCTATTACGTTCAAAATAGAACAACTCTAAATAAAAACTTTAGATAAATATCTTTTGAAATTTATTACAATAAACTACCAAATATTAAATATTTCAATGTTTTTGGATGTATAGTTTATATCTTAAATACAAGAGAATACTTAGGAAAATTCACTTCTAAGGTTGAAAATAAAATTTTTGTAGGATACTCACTTATCAGTAGAGCCTATAGAGTTTACAATAAACCACCTTAAGAATTGAGGAAACAACCAATGTTAAATTTGATGAATATAACTCTAATGACTCTAATCAAACCCAATATAAACCAATTGATTTTAGTAGGTCAAGTACTGATGATTTAGACTCAAGTCAAACAAAAAGCCAAGAAGATGAATTGATTGAGTTAGATCAAAACCAACAAAGATAAAGATCCACACGTGTTAGTTCAACCCACCTAATTAATCAAATAATAGGTGATCCAGACCTAAGGGCTCAAACTAGATCTACCTTTAGAAACCTAAGTCAAATTGCCTTAATTTCTAAAATCAAAAAATCTTTACTTAACCCTGATTAGATTATAGCTATGTAGGAAGAATTAGCTCTATTTGAATGTAGTGGAGTTTGAGATTTAGTACCTTTACCCAAGGACAAAAAATTTATTGAAACAAAATGGGTATTTAGGAATAAACTAAATAAACAATGTAAAACAGTTAGGAATAAGGCCAAATTAGTAGCTAGGGTTTTAGCCAGGTGGAAGGACTTGACTATGATGAATCCTATGCCCCAATAGCTATCACTACAAGAAAAACAATAATTACCGACGGAATTCCGATGGAACTATATTTTCTGTCGGAAATTTCCGACAGAAATATATACCGTCTGAAATTTCTAACTGAATTCTTTTTTCATCAAAAATTTCTGACGGAATAATATTTTTCGTCAGAAATTTCAGACGAAAAATATAGTTCCATCGGAAATTTTCAACAGAATACAATTCAGTCAGCAAAAAAAACCACGTGGATGAGTTTTTCCCGATGGAAATATATTTCCGTCGGAAAACCAATTTTATTAGGGAAGAATCCCTTTCCTCTTTTTCTCTCACCCGTGTTCCTCCGTTGCTCTTGAGTCCATTAGAATGCTCTTAAGTTATGTAGCCCATAAGGGATTCAAACTTTATCAAATGGATGTTAAGTCAACCTTTCTAAATGACCTAATTAAGGAAGATGTTTATGTAGGGCAACCACCTGGCTTTGAGAGTCTAGAAGATCCTGAGATGTTTATATACTTTAAAAATGAATTATATAGACTAAAATAAGCTCCTAGAGCCTGGTATGAAAGACTATCCAATTTCCTAGTTTCAAAAGGATTTAACCAAGATTGAGTTGACCCAACCTTATTTATAAAAACATTAAAATTTGACATTTTCATAGACCAAGTTTATGTAGATGATATAGTCTTTGGATCTACTAACTCAGACTTTTTGCAAGAATTTACAACTTTAATGGAACATGAATTTGAAATGAGTTTAGTAGGTCAACTAACTTTTTTCTTAAGCTTGCAAATTAAACAAACAAGTGAAGGAACCTTTTTTTATCAACAAAAATACACTAGGAATTACTTACAAAATTTAGAATGGAAAATACTAAAAAAATTAAAACACTCATGGCCACAAATCAAACTCTAGATAGTGACCCAAATGGTAAACTAGTTGACCTCAATATTATAGGAGTGACATATGTATCTTACTATACCTAACTAAAAGCAAACCAGATATTTTATTTGTAGTTAGCATGTGTGCTAAATATCAAACCTATGCAAAAGAGACTCACTTAACTCAGGTTAAAAGAATATTTAGATATCTTAAATTCACACTTAATATAGGAATGTGGTACCCTAGAACAACTCACTTTGACCTGATTGGATTTTCTGACTTAGACTATGATGGCTATAAATTAGATAGAAAAAGTACAAGTGGTAGATGCCAACTCCTAGGACCATCATTTGTCAGCTAGTTTAGTAGAAAATAATACTGTGTTGCCTTATCTACTACTGAAGCAACATAGATAGCTATGGGTGAGTGTGTAGCTCAATTGTTGTGGATGATGCTCACTTTAAAGATTTTAACCTAGATTTTAATAAAGTAAAAATATTCATTGATAATTTAAGCTTAATCAACCTAACAAAAAATCCAGTGCATCATTCAAGAATAAAACATATTGAAAATAAGCATAACTTTGTTAGAGATCATGTAGCTAAAGGTGAAATTGAGCCTAACCATGTTGAATCCAAGTCTAATCTAGTAGATATATTTAGTAAACCACTTCCAGAATTTGAATTTAGTAACCTAAGAAGACAAATTGGAATGAGTATTATAGACTAGGATCCCACTGCTTACTTAGAACTCTTAAATTGCATTTCAAATTCTAACTTAGTTTTTACTAAGTTTTTCAAAACTTTATTGGAGTTTTTCAAAATCAACTATTTTTGCTTTTGAAATCTACACTTTCAAAATTGATTATATGTTAGAAAAATTGATGTGATAGACTTAACCTAGGCTTTGTTGGGGCAATCGACCCATGTATGATCTGGAGGATCATGGGTTTTGATGTGTGTGTCAATATGATTAAGTTAGGGTTTATTGTTGGTCTAATATGTGTATGTGAGTGTACAGATTTGTGGTACACATAGACTTGGTTGGATGTCTTCAGGTGAAGGGTGACATGGAGGCAAGCTATTGGCTTGCGTGCGCATCCGAGGGACCATGGACAAAGCAGGTATGATGAGCCAGGGAAGCGAACTTCTAGGCGTATGTGAAGGATAGCATGGAGGCAAGCCGCGAACTTGTGTGCATATCTGAGGGATGAGGGCCAAAGTCGAAGAGGGCTTGAAGGCGACAGATCGAGGCTGTTGGAGCAGAGATGATGAGCCGAGGGATGCAAACTTCGAGGCATGCATGAAGGGTGACATGGAGGCAAGCCGAGGGCTTGCGTGCGCATCTGAGAGACGGGAGCCGAAATTGAAGAGGGCATGTAGGCAATAGATCGAGACTGTTGATTGAAGAGTCAACCAGGTCGTGAGGGTCCGAGTGTGAGTGTCTGTACTCGGGAACTAAGCCGGGAGTGTTCAAGTGCGGAGAGAAATGTACTCGGGAAGGGTAACCCTAGGCTTAGGAAGGACCAGTCGACTGCCCCTCGGTAATGGCTAGCGATTCAAATGTTGGGGTTGCAATATTCGAATCTGAGTGGGACCAGTTGACTACCCTAGGGGCAGTCGACTGATAGTGATCATTTAAGACTCGAGCTCTATTTAAAGGAGCTCGTTTAAGGCTTGTCTTTCTTAGCGAAACCTGCTTGGATAGAGCTGGTTAGTAGCCTTTGTTGCTCAGGTAGTGTCCGGAAGTTGTGGCGAGGTTTTTCCACCCACAAGGAGCTACGTGATCTAGTCGGAGGTGCTCCGGGGAATCATCTACCGACGGATTAGGGATTGCCCACCTTACGGGCAGCCATGGAGTAGGAGTTTTATCTCCAAACCACGTAAATAGGTGTGTTCCTTCTTCGTTAGGTTTTTGTTTTATTTAGTATATTCCACTTGCGCACTAACGATTGTAGGAAGAAAAATGAAAGAAGCTATTCACCCCCCTCTATCTTGGCAATCATGATCTAACAAGTGGTATTAGAGCCAAGGTCACTCTTGTTGGAATAACCGCCAAAGGAGCACAAGCTAGAGGAGATGATGATGGAAGACAAGTTGGGGGATGATATCAACACTCCACCTCCTTATGACCTTGAAGATTTTGACTATTGGAGGACAAGAATGAAGATGTGGCTTGGAATGGATTGGGAGTGCATGGTGGTGCTAGAAGAACCATTCGAGATTCCAAGAGACAAGCATGGGAAAAAGCTCCGACCTACATATTGGACTAAGGAGCAACAAGCACAATCTAGGACAAATAAGAAGGTAATTGATATATTAGTTAATATTTTATCTAATAATGTTTTGAGTGTGTAGGTGAGTATAAAAATGCATATGAGTTGTGGAATAAGTTGAAAGAATGTCGTGAGAACCCTACACAAGCTCAAATAGTGGAAGAGCCCAAAGAAGTAAGTTTAATGGTCCAAGAAGACCAAGAAGAAAAAGAGTTGTCAACCTCATCAAGTGAAGAGGCACAATCAAGTGAAAGATCATCCACATCATCAAGAGAAGAGGAAGAGGCGTCAACTTCGAGGATTGAGGGGGAGGAGAGACTCTTATCAATACTGGAACAAGAAAAAGCTCCAACCTCCACCAAAGCAAAATCAAAGGATCATATCATATGCTTTGGTTGCAACAAGAAGGGGCACTACAAGGACAAGTGTCCATTAGGTAAAAGGGAGGTAAACCCTAAACCCAACTCAATTCATTTTAAATCTAATGTGGGTTGTAGGGAAAAGAATGAAAAAAAGCACATTAGGTGCTATACTTGGGCGGAGCTAGGACATTATCACACTCAATGTCCAAGAAAAGGAGAGCTCAAGAAGATGGAGCATTTAAAAAGATGGGAAAAAGTTGAGAAGAAAAGGAGCTCATGTCAAGGGGGAGCTACAAGGGTAAGGGAGGTAATCCCTAACTTTACTTATACTTCCAATGCTTTTATGAATGCTAGAAATAATAATGATTGCTTGCCTATGCGTACGTTTGGCTTTAAGTATCATGATAGAAATAGAAATACTATTGCGTACCAAAATACCAAATAATATATGTTTCATGATAAATCTAGGGTTTCTAGATCTAATGATCAAGGCATCAACCCAAAGAAAGGGAGATACATGCCTAGAAAAATGGGTAGATCTAGGAATGATCAAAATGGACATAGTAATACTAAGGTTAGGAATTTAGAGAAGGAAAATCAAGTTTTAAGAGCAAAACTTGATAAATTAGAAAAGAACCTAGATAAACTCATTAGGGGGTCCAAGAGATTAAGCATGAGGCCAAATGACCAACACCTTAGAAATGGTAGGCCAGGATTAGGATACCAATCTAGGGGGTTAAATGTTAGTAAAAAATCATATTCAAGGATGCCCTATGATTATGAGAGAGGAAAGACCAAAAATGGCAAGGAAAAGCCATTTAAAGGGGAAAAGAAAGAATTGACCAAGAAAAAGGTATATAAAGTCAAAAGAGTGATAGTTGAAGGTCAAAAAGCACCGGAGGAACACCGATGTGGTCTTGCAATTGTGAATGAGTTATCTAGGAAGGTAACTAGGGCTAGGAGCTCAAAGGAGACCTCTAGGAGCAAAAATGAGATCCATGGCCAATGAATCTCAGGAGGTTTTCTCCTAAGAGAGTAGATGGACTATGGAGTGTGCCAAAGGGTTTAGAAGACTAAGGTGAGTCTTAATACTAGGAAATTGACACACTAAAAGGAGATTTATGGAGGAAAAGATGCAAATGGAATCATATTTGGTAGAAATTGGTGTTTAATGTGTAAACGCCATATTATTCAGTGCTAGGAATGTATTATGGTTGGGTATGGGAAGATACATCAAGGAGAGGTCAAAACTTGAACTTTTGGATAAGTTTCATGAAACAATTTACGTAGTTTTGAATTTCATGCCAATCTTGGGATCCGGAGTAGATTTATTTGAAAACATATTTTTCTCAAGTAGACATAGACTCCACAAACCTCTCCATGAAATTTTAAATTTTTTGGAGGTTTGTGGAATTAGTTACATATTTTTGAAATTCGGACTGAAAAATGGGAATTCACAGTTATCAGTCGACTGCCCTTGGGGCAGTCGACTGATCTTACTGATCAATATCACAGTCGACTGCCCCAAGGGGTAGTCGACTGGTAAGCGTGGGTTTAAATAAGAATAGTCGCGCGGGGGTGGCAAAACCTAGGGTTTGCGTGCCACCCCCTGCGAGATCTTCTCTGCCCCGACCTCCTCTCTTGTTCTAAGGCCTCCCAAGCCCTAAAAACACCTTCCTAGCCTCCTCCATCTCAGATCTATACCTAGGGTTAGGAAAACCTCCTTCTTTGAGTCAAGCCTTACAAATTTTATCATGCAACGTCTCAGCAAATGGTAACTACTTGTGTAGATTGTTTTTCATATTTAATTCATGATTTGGAACTAATTTTTCTCTTTTTGCATGTTTTTCTTTGTGTTGTCTCATTATGGGGTAATTTGTAGTACATGAGTGGGGACCGGTGCCGTCGATAGAGGGGGGGGGGGGGTGAATATAAACTCACAAAAATTTCGGGAAACTTCCGATCATAGACTTTCGAGGTTTGTTCTAGATACAGAGTTAGTAGCAGCGGAAAAATTGAAAGAATAAACAAAACAAACAATAGATTGCACGTGGGATTTTTTACTTGGTTCCCAACCCCTCAGGGTTAGTACGTCCAAGGCCTAAGCACGGGAAACACCCGTCCACTAATGGTCTCCTTTCCGGAATTTTCGGAGGCGGAGAAACCTGTCTTACAGTGCAAAAATTTTAATCACAAAGATATAGATAAAAATAATTGCATAATATAAATTCAAACAAAAAAGAGTCGAAGACTCGGACCGATCTGGAACTCCGAAGTGCCGCGCACTTCCTCCCGGAGCTTCCTTGGTCACAGAGCCTCGTCGTTAGCACTTTTCTTTCGTTCGGAATGCTCAAAATGATTTTCGAATGTGTGTGTTGAGTTGCGGGGTCGAAGCCCCTTTTATAGTCTTGTCTAGGGCGCCCGTGATGCTATGGGGCGCCTCATAAGCGGTCAAAGGTTCATCCAAATCGCGAACTTCGCGAGCTGATAAAAACTACCTTATTGGGCGCCTGTATTGAAGGAGGCGCCAGATTCATTCAGGCGCCTGATTAATGGGGGTGCCTGTATCAATGGGGGGCACCTGTATCAATAGGGGCGCCCGGGAAGCTGTTTTTCAGCCACTTTGTGTTTGTTTGCCTGCTTTGTCTTCAGTTTTAGGTGCCTGCAAGATATACAAATACAAGACAAACAAGTATATAACCTTAGCCTTAATGATTGGTTCTGACTTCGGATTTCCCGTGAAACCCTAGGTCGAACCGACACCTAAGTTCCCATCCGAGGAACACACCTTTCACCTACTCCTCTCAGGAGACGGTTGCCACCCGGGACCTCCGGTTCGACTTTTTACTTAGCCTTCGAGACTCCCGGATCTCGAGACATTTAACCTCGACCCGTCTCTACTTCTGTCCTAGTCATCGCTCAGCTAAATTGCTCAATCACTCAGACCAAGACTTCATGCCCAAACCCTAGGTCCAGGACTTCGGTGCCCAACCCTCGGCCAGGACTTAGTGCCCAATTCCTCGAACCAGGTCTTCATACCTAACCCTTGGTCTGGACTTAGTGTCCAATCTATGATCAGGACTTAGTGCCCAATTCTTCGAACCAGACTTCGTGCCTAGGATAACTAACTTTGGTTCACTTTGGTACTCTTTTCTTGACTCACCCTTCCCTTGTTCAATGTATCACTAACTTAAGCATATTGTTAAACATTGAAACACTTAACTTGCACCAATAATCTCCCCCTTTTTGATGTTTGACAATATATTAAGTTAGATTGGATGAAAGGGCTAAATTATGATCCTTGGGAAAAATAATCTATGTTTTGAAAATACATTTTGATCTATTGGGAAATCTCTCTATCCTTTGGGAGAAAGAAAAAAAATTCTAACTTAAGCTCTCTCTCCCCTTTTTGAAAAAAACATTTTGATTTTCATTTTTCTCCTTTGGGAAGATGACAAAAAAAAATCTCCTTATTGACTTAAGCTCACTCTCCCCCTTTGTCATACATCAAAAATGACAAAAATAGCCTTGCACCAACAATGAAAAATTAAAGAACATCTTTTGAAAGCATAGCAAACCGCTAGATAAAAAACTAGGTACTTAAATTTGGAAAAATTTTTGAAAATTGTCCACTTAGAAAAAATATTGCCTTAGAAGAATGTGTGCATTTCGAAAAAAAATTTACTTACAAAGATTTTGTGAACAAAAAAAAAATTTACTTAGACAGATTTTGTGCACTTGAAAACATTCTATTAAACAAATTTTGAACTTAGAGAACATTTTGCACTTAGGAATGATTTTCTCAAAAAAATATTACGCACTTTAGAAAAATACTCTGAAAAATATTGTGCGAAAACTTGTACTTTGAAAAAAATATGTACTTTGAAGAAATAATATGAAACTTTTTTTTTTTGAAAAATGCAAGTTCTTTTGAAAAATATTATGCACTTTTTGAAAAAAATCTACGTACTTTTGAAAAACTACTAGCACTTTACTTGACTTGGTTGTTTTTCTAGTCTGACACAATCCTAGGAAATCTTGTTAACTACAAAGATATTTTTCTATGTTTCCTGGAAAAATTCTCCAAATTAAAGTAAGTATTATTTCCAAAAGTATTAAAAAAATTTGAAAGTGAAAAAAATGATAGTATTTTTAAAAAAATTACTTATGTTTTTAAAAGGATTTTAAAAATATAGTGCATGCAAACATATTATTTTGTTATTAAATGATTCTTTTAATTTGACCTCCCTCTAAATTTGACCCAGTCCTAGGAAGTTTGTTGACTACAAGCGATCTTCCTCCGAGTCTTAAGGTTTGATTCAAATTATAAGAACTGTCTAATAATTTTGAAAAATTATTTGTTAGAAATAATTTCTTTTTGTTTTAGACTCCTCCTAAATTTGACACATCCTAGGAGTCCTTGTAGATCATGAAGTAGACCTCCTCTGTGTCTTTAGGGTTTATCAAAATCAAAAGAATGAATGACATTTTGAGTGTGGTAATTCTCAAGGAGACAATTTTCGAAAATGATAATTTTAAAGCATAAACTTTTTTTTTTGAAAAACATAAGTAATAATAATTTTTCAATCACGGTTTTCGAAAAACTAAAAAATCTTTTAAAAAATAAGACACTCCCCCTGTATCCAACACCGTTTGACTCTATCTAAGTGTCTTAAGGGACTTTAGTGTTGACCTAAGAGGTTTGTGTCTAATTGTGTAGGTCAAACAATTTTTCAAAAAGATATAATTTTGAAAATGTATAATATATAAGCACTCAGACAAGCATGAAATCCATAAAAAACATTATTATGTTAAAGAACTATTTTGAAAATAGATTTTTAGAAAAATATTCTAAGAATTTTAGAAAATAATTTTGAAAAATATTTTTCGATTTATTAGTCCTTAACATCTCACCCATTTTAGATGTCTCAGTACAAGCAAGCATGGTTGCCTTATGGGTGTATTGTGAGATGCTTGAATAATTTTTCTTTGAATTTAAATCTAAGATTTAATTAAAACTTGCATTAGATTCAAATTTATCAAATAGTAAATTAAATTTGAGTTTCGATAACTGGCTTCCAGGTCTTGGAGAGGCACAGAGGCCTTCTTTGGCCGTAGCCTAATTGGAGCAACAACTCTTTCCTTGACAAAGCCTTTTATCAAAAATTTATTTTCAAATTACTTCTTGAAAAATTTTGGTCTAACTAGCTTAGGTTTTGGATCGGTAGCTTCGGCTAGTTGCACCCGACTAAACATACCAAGTAGGGTACGCCTTACCTTACTTAACCTTATTAGAAGGCCTTCCCTAACGTACTATTATCTCACCTCCACCTAATACTAGGTTGTTCAAGTTTCAACTAGTCTTTTTCCTATAACCATTCTAAATCATGTATAAAATTAATCATGAATGACTTGACATATATTTTAAAAAATAGCAGATGCATGGTGTTAAATACCAAGTTTTAGAGGGGCTAAGTGGAAAAATTTAAAATATAAGGACTTAGTTGTAATTTTTCAGACTTGGAGGGTTTAATTGCAAAAGGCCAAAAACTATTTATAAACCCTAAATCCCCTCTTCCCCGATCGGTTTTCTCTTCGTGCGGTGGTTCCTCTTGCGACAACCACCGACGCCCGGCGTCGTCGCCTCCCCCCGACGCCGACGCCTTGCGGGTGAGTTCCCATCGCCGACACACATGAAGGAGACGACACTGCCTCGTGTAAGTCACTCGCATCGCAGAATCTTCTCGCGCGAGCGACCCTAGCCGTCGGCAATCTTTCCCTTCACCGCCGCCCTAAATTCTCTATGGCTACCTTCCCTTAGTCGAGCGCGCATCCAGTCCCGAACCCATGCGTCCCTCACTAACAATTTTCCACTACTCTCAGGTAAGAATTATGCTGGTCTTGGTTGAGATTGCTACTTGTTCTGTTTAACTCCATGGTTTTGTGGTTGTTACCGCAAGGGGTAGAGGGAAATTGTGTTATTTCGAATATGATTTATTATGGTTCTGTTGATATTTTGTGTGGTGATGTTGCTGAAGGTTGATCTTGGGGTTTCTATCTATTCTTTGTTGTAAGCCTTGAGAGTAGCTATTGATTGTTAATGGAATAGGATTAGTTCTGTAGTTTTAGTTCCGATTGATTGTTGACTATTACCGTGAGTAATTTTTGATTTCGTGTAAGTTGATTTATGTGAGGTTGGAGGATGAGTTTTATCTTGTTGGTTTGAGGTGCGAGATAGGTTTTGTTGTAAGATATATACTTTAGGTAAGTTTGGGAATTAATCCTCATCCTCGTGACCTAATTGGAATAATAATGTTGGAAAGGAATCATAGTCGTTTTATATATATATATCTAAATACACACGCGCGTAGTTATTTGTTTGTATGTAGTCTGGTTATTTTTAATATTTTTTATAAGTAACTAAACTATGTTATTGGATACAGGTCATTGATTGGTTACGAGTGTTGATCTCGGAGGTTCCTTCGGGCACCTTCTACAAATAAAGGTGAGTACTTCTCCTTTGTACTCGTGTAGTTCCGTTTACCTTAAAACATGACTATTTTATGTCTAAATAGGTTGCTTGACCTTATTCCCTGTTGTTTTGTTATTTTAACATCACCGTTGATACTTTCTTTGTTGATCTTCTAGTATTCAAAATTCGTATCCGTACAGTCTCCTGTTGTTTTCTGTTCTGTAAAGTGCCGCTTGTACGCGAGTACTTAGAAGTCCATTAAACATAATTAGGTTTATTTGACATTAGAAATATCCTACCTAGTAGTGTAGATACATAATCGTTGGTTTTTGATTCCTGGTTGGTTGTATCGATGCATCGTTGATACTTGTTAGATTTTATTGCATCGTTGCTTTTCCGGTTGTTCGTGCATCTTGTTGCATGCATTATATCTGCACGTTGCATACTAACGACTGTTGGGCTTTCATATGGTTAAGCCATCATTAGTCATTTAGTTGCTCAGTTCACTCAACCACTTGTTGTCGTGGTAGTTGCTAGAGTGCGAGCAACTGTCCTGTTAGGTACACATGTTGCAGTTGTAGGCAAGCAGTGACACTCTCACCATTGTTTTCCGAGGGATACTAGAGCTGTTGATAGCTCCCCCTATATATTGGGGTTTGGAGTGTTGGCTCCCCAGCATCCTGTCCACTCAACCACACCTTTCTATGGTATTCGTTGGAGTGTGTACAGTTGTCACAGCACTACCCACTCAGTCACACAGATGGGATGTGTTGGCGGCTTGACTGGCGTCAGGGGTGACACATGTCATTGCATCATATGCATATATTGCATTTATGCATTTTCTTGTGGTTGTTGCATTAATATAAGCTATGATTGCTGCATTTGGTTGACATGCATGTATATGTTGGTTTTATTGTTGTCGCGTTGTTTTATACCTGCTTAGTTGCTATTTGGTTTTATAACATGTTATTTTATATATGTTATGCATGTTTATGTATTCTTATATTTCTTATGGATTGTACCCTGTTGATTCTCTACTTAGTTATCTTTTATTACGCCATGCTATTGTCGACTCATATACCCACTGAGTCCGCTCGGACTCACCACCCCTACTTTCTCTTTTTGTTTCAGATAGCAGGTAGTTGCATTTCTTGGAGCTAGGAGAGGATCCAGTTGCCAGCCCCATAGTTGAGTTGTTTTCGTATTTGGTTTAGTTGCTTTATTTTCGACACTTGGTGAGTTTCGCATTTTATTTATTTATCAGGTATCGAACTGGTTTTGTCATTATTATATAGAAATTTTGAGTTCTCTTTGGTTGTGTTTTCTTTTATGTTTAAAGTGGCTGAGCCACCCATTAGCTTATTTAATAACTGTGTGGTTGTGTTTACTTTCTATATATTGTGATGCTAGCTGCTTGTGGCTAGGCTATATGGGTGAGAGTGTATGTATTATTTGTCCCAACTTGTCCGCCGTACAGGCGAGATGCTGTAGGATTCATAAACTCTAATACTTAGCCTGGAGGTCTAGAGTTCAAATCCTGAGGAAGACAAAAATCCACTGGCCAGGGGTGGGAAGTTCTTATGAGTAATGACACAGCCAACGGTTGACGACCTAAGGGGTTGTCAAAGTTGGGCCTCCAAATGTTGATTTGGTCACCAGGTTGTTGGGCCGCCAAAGGGGCCGAGGGTAAGGGGTCGTGTTGTTACAATAAAAAGGCGCCTTTTATTGTAACGACCCGGCCTGTAGACTCGACCCCTCGGCCCCATGGGTGGCCATTTCCATTTTTGGCGGCCCAACAACCTGGCCCCTTTGGTCGTCGACCGTCGACCGTCGTTACTCACAAAAACTTTCCACTCTTGGCCAGTGGATTTTTGCATTATCCAGGATTCGAACTCTAAATCTCCAGGCTAAGTACTAGAGTTTATAAATCCCTAGAGGTCTAGAGTTCGAATCCTGGGGAAGGCAAAAATCCACTAGCCAGGGGTGGAAAGTTCTTGTGAGTAACGACGATCGACAGTCGACGACCAAAGGGGCCAGGTTGTTGGGCGCCAAAAATGAAATTTGGCCACCCAAGGGGCCGAGGGGCTGGGTCTTTACACATGGCATGACAGTTATGCATGAGTCAAACAATTTAAATCATTTTACTTAAGTTTCTAATAATGTATCAAATTCCTGATTTGATACATGTCATGTGAACCCGCGAATATGTCAACCCACTTTGACATATTTGATTTTATTAAATTGATTGTTACAGTTTGGGTAAGATTTCATTTAATTAAGTTTAAGTTATTAAGATTTAATGTTTATTTAGGAATTAATTGGAATTAAATTGATTAAGAATTTGATTATCGTAAAAATAATTATGATTAAATTAGCTAAGAATTAATTAAGATGAAATTAATTAAGGATTAATTAAAATTAAATTAATTAAGGATTAATTAAGGTTAAATTAATTACGGATTAATTAAAGTTAAATTAATTAAGGATTAATTAAATTAAGAATTAAAATTAAATTAATTAAAGATTAATTAAAATTCAGAATTAAATTAAAATTTAATTAATTAAGGATTAATTAAGAATTAATTTAATTAGGCTAATTGGTTGAATTTAATGTTAAATAACGTATTAAATTAAGGTTAAAAATTAATTAAACTTTAATTAAAGTTTTTATTATTTAACTTGATTTAAGTTTCAAATTTCTGGGTTAATTAAAAGTTGTGAGTTTAATTTCATCATTTTCATTATTTCAAAAATTTCTGACTCATCTACTATTTCTTGTTTATCTAATTTTTCAAGTTTTTCTAATAATTCTGATTTATTTGAATTTTTGTAAATTTTATTCACTATAGCCTTGATTGTAGAAATTCAATTTCCTCCTCGTCTCATCATCAAGATTATATCCTTCTACATCTTTATAATAGATGGAGTAATTTTCAGGGCTACTCGTTAATATTTTATAATTATTTTCAGGATTATCCAAGATGATAATTAAATTATTATCTAAAAGAATTTCATCTACACTATCTTCAGAAATATTCTCAGAAAAATTATCTTTATCGCCAGAAAAATCTTCAGAAATATCATTATTTTCCTCAGAAGCATTTTCAGAAAAATTATCCTTATCTTTAGAAATATTTCCTATATTTTCAGGATTAATCTCAAAATTTTCAGAATTAACTTCAGAATTATCATTAACATTTTCAGAATTACTTTAGAAATATCAGTAAAATTATCAGATTTAATTTCAGATTTATCAGTAAAATTAACAGATTTAATTTCAGACTTATCAGTAAAATTATCAGATTTAATTTCAGACTTATCAGTAAAATTATCAAATTTAATTTCAGAATTATCAGTAAAATTATAAGATTTAATTTCAGAATTATCAGTAAAATTATCAGATTTAATTTCAGAATTATCAGTAAAATTATCAGATTTAATTTCAGAAATCATTGCATTGATATTGACAATCAAAGAATTAATTTATGATAATTTATTATTGTCTACCTTTGGTAATTGATCATGCAATACCCTAAGTTGATTATGCAACAGATCTAGTTTATCAGAAAAATCAACAGATTTATCTAAATTATTAACATACTTGAAAGACTGTGCAGTAATTTGGAAATTTTTACAAACGTAAATTTTTCGTACCTTGGACGGACACTGATTCTTGTAGTGCCCGTGCTTTTGACATTTGAAGTATTGTACGTGGCTCTTGTCCCTCCGGACTCCAAGCGCTAGTGCCTCCTTTACTGCCGGTGGTGAAGTTCGAGTCTTACGAGTAGGATAATGATTTTTATAGTGTCCTCTCTCCCTGCACTTAAAGCATGTGATATGAAATTTAAAAATTAATATTTTAAAAAAAATGTACCTGATTCACCCCTGGGCTCCCCCACAACTCCTGGCGTCTTTGCTCCGTCGGCTGTTAGTCCGGTGAAGAGCGACCAGGCTCTGATACCACTTGTGGGATAGAGGGGGAGGGTGAATATCGACTCGCAAAAATTTCACGGAAACTTCTATCGTAGACTTTCGAGGTTCGTTCTATATACAGAGTTAGTAGCAGTGGAAAAATAGAAAGAACGAACAAAACAAACAACAGATTGTATACGGGATTTTTTACTTGGTTCCTAACCTCCCAAGGTTAGTACGTCCAAGGCCTAAGCACGGGAAACACCCGTCCAATAATGGTCTCCTTTCCGGACTTTTCGGAGGCGGAGAAACCCTTGTTACAGTGCAAAAATTACAATCACAAAGATAGATAAAAATAATTGTAGAATATAAATTCAAACCAAAAAGAGTCGAAGACTTGGCCGATCTGGAACTCTGAAGTGCTGCGCACTTCCTCCCGGAGCTTCCTTGGTCGCAGAGCCTCGTTGTTAGCGCTTTTCTTCCATTCGGAATACTCAGAATGATTTTTGAATGTGTGTGTTGAGTTGAGGGGTCGAAGCCCCTTTTATAGTCTTGTCTAGGGCGCTCGTGATGCTATAGGGCGCCTCATAAGCGGTCAAAGGTTCATCCAAATCGCGAACTTCGCGAGCTGATAAAAACTGCCTTATTGGCCGCCTGTATTGAAGGAGGTGCCTGATTCATTCAGGCGCCTGAGTTAATGGGGGTGCTTGTATCAATGGGGACGCCTGTATCAATAGGGGTGCCCGGGAAGCTGTTTTTCAACCTCTTTGTGTTTGTTTGCCTGCTTTGTCTTCAGTTTTAGGTGCCTGCAAGATATACAAACACAAGACAAACAAGTATATACCCTTAGCCTTAATGATTGGTTCTGACTTCAAATTTCCCGTGAAACCCTAGGTCGAACCGACCCCTAAGTTCCCATCCCGGGGAACGCGCCTTTCACCTACTCCTCTTAGGAGACGGTTGCCACCCGGGACCTCCGGTTGGACTTTTTACTTAGCCTTCGAGACTCCCGGATCTTGAGACGTTCGAACCTCGACCCGTCTCTACTTCTGTCCTTAGTTATCGCTCAGCTAAGTTGCTCAATCCCTCGGAACAAGACTTCGTGCCCAAACCCTAGGTTTAGGACTTCGGTGCCCAACCCTCGGCCAGGACTTAGTTCCCAATTCCTCGAACCAGGTCTTCAGTGCCCAACCCTCGGCCAGGACTTAGTGCCCAATTCCTTGAACCAGGTCTTTGTGCCCAACCCTTGGTCAGGACTTAGTGCCTAATCCATGATCAAGACTTAGTACCCAATTCTTCGAACCAGGACTTCGTGCCTAGGATAACTAGGACTTTGGTTCACTTTGGTACTTCTTTCTTGACTCACCCTTCCCTTGTTCAATGTATCACTAACTTAATCATATTGTTAAACATTGAAACACTTATAGGAGGCCATCATTGATGCATCTTGCACTAACAACATGCATATTGTTGTTCATGATAGAGTTGTCCAAAAGAGAAGAAAAGGTGAGGGGTCATCGCAACAAGGTCAGGTAGACCAGGATGCGCCTCGGTTCCGATCCGAGGAGTGTTAGCGAAGATACACCGAGAATGAGTTCGTATTGATGAACTGTAGATACCTTAATAGGTCAATTTTCGAGAGAAAACCCCCCAAATTGCTAAAATGATTACGTATTTGGGATAGAACAGTTGGTGTATTGTCAGCATGATGTCAATCTAGACATGTGTAAAGAGTTCTATGCAAACCTCACATGCATCAATCCTTATAATGAACACTATGAGCCCTGGTGGCAGGAGTCATCATCCCCTTCTCACCCACAGTTTTAGGTGCATTTTTGGGGTGTAGGGCGTCCAACCATGCATTCACATATTTCCCAAAAGTTGTCGAGCCCTTCACTTTCCCTAACGTTACAATTGACCAAATCCATGTACATTATTTTGCAAGACATCGGTGTATTACACAGCGTATCTTCGACGCTAAGAACATGAGCCCATTTACCAATGCCCTATATAAAATTGTCTTAGAGTGCCTATTACCCATTGTTACCAAGGGACAGTCTAGGATTCGACTGCCGCACTTGGTAATGATGTACGCCTTAGAGAGGAGATTAGACATCGATATCACTTTGCATGTCTTTGCATCTATTGTTCATTTTTCCCATAGTGTCAATGGAAAGATCTACATGCCCTTTTTCCATGTCCTGACTGAGTTCTTTGAGTCTAAGGGTATACATACGACTAGCGGTCAGATACGTCACTTGTCCAAGGACTATGATCAGATTGGTACACGACAGTTGTCCTTGGCAGGGATTGAGTGCAGGCAGGGGGAGATAGTTTGGAAGCAGTGTTCCGATTCCTCCAGTTCTGATGAGGAGCCCACTGGGGGAGTTATGTTGGAACTTGGATGGCTATAGGGGGGGTGGTAAATATAGCCAGACACACACTTCTTGCAATTTTAGGTTTTCTCTGTAGTTAGGTTAGTAGCACAGTGGAAGCAAAAACAAAACAGAGTATAACTGCAGAAATGGAAAGCAAACCGAAAACAAGGATCGTTTACAAGGTTCGGAGATAATTTGCCCCTACTTCTTGGCGTGCCCTTAAGGTGGGCGATCCCTTGATCGTCGACGGATCAAGCCTCGGAAAATCCGGATATCAAATCCTCCTTCTCGGTGGAGTAACCTCTCCACAGCGTTTCAATCAGTGTATATGAAATTAAGCACAATGAAACACAAAGGAAGCTTACAGATCACTTAGGACAGTAAGAACACATGCGAGCTCCTCACCAAGCTCCACTCAGCCCAGATCTCACGCAAGAACTACCTGCTCTTCGTGTCTTCTTGCTGATGGACTCGCCAAGCTCCTTGTTTCTTCCAAGTCCTCAAGTATCAGTATGTTGATCAAGAATCACAGTTGCTTGCTCAAAGAGATGGATCAAAGTTGTCGCAAGAGCACAAGTGTTGGATCAATTCGATTGCTTAGTTGCTGAGACTTCTTCGCCACCAAGCGCTTAAGTCTCTGCCCAAATCCCAGGTCGCAGGCGCGCCTCTGCAGCTCCCAGCTGCCCACCAGCTTGTCTGCAACAACCTCAGCTACTCCTGACCTCATCTGGACTCACTGATCTCTCCAGCCAAGCCCAGGTCAGCTCGTCAGCTTCCAGATGTTGCCAGTCTGCGCCATCCGTTGTAACCTGAGAAGAAGAAATGGACAAACCTGCTCCAAGGAAAGACTCCCATTGACCCTTCTTGAGTGTTTGAATCCATCCCTGTCATCTGCACACTTAGCAGGTCATTAGCAGAGCAAATAAACAGAGAATCACATTTCAGAGCAAAGATCAGTAATGTATCAGTAGTAATCAGAATGCGATTAGAGCTCTGACAGCGCTTTTGAATTAAAGCTGTCAGCTACTGATCGGTCACCGGACCGATCAGAGTGACTCCTGATCGGTCACCAGACCGATCAGGATGGGCTCAGACCGATCAGGCTCCAGCCTGATCGGTCCCCAGTGAGAAACTCGAAATCGCAACTTCTCCGGGACCGATCACCAGACCGATCCAATTCTTTCCAGCATCGCAGCACAACCCTCCTGATCGGTCACCAGACCGATCAGGGTGTGGCCTGATCGGTCTCCAGACCGATCAGGCTACCTCCTGGCCGATCAGGCTCTAGCCTGATCGGTTATAGTGAGAACCTTGCGACAAATAATCGTTCACCAGACCGATCAGGAGTCGATCAGTAAGGTTCCCAATCTCACTGTATGCTCCCTGATCAGTCACCAGACCGATCAGGAGTCGATCAGTAAGGTTTCCAATCTCACTGTATGCTCCTTGATCGGTCACCAGACCGATCAGACATAGCTGGATCGGTCACCAGACCGATCCAAGAGGGAACACCGTGCCAACATCCCTGATTGGTCTCCTGACCAATCCAGGCAAGGTCAAATCCACTCTAAGTCAAGAGAACGGGCTTCCAGCCTTCTCTGACTTGTGCTCAGTCCCCCGGACTAAGACTCTATGCCCAGTCTCACTCACCTGGACTTCAACCTAGCCCTCCAAGCTAGGACCTGGCCCTCCAAGCCAGGATTTCATCCGACCTAGCCCTCAAGGCTAGGACCTGGCCCTCCAAGCAAGGATTTCATCCACCTAGCCCTCCAAGCTAGGACCTGGCCTTCCAAGCCAGGATTTCATCCACCTAGCCCTCCAAGCTAGGACCTGGCCCTCCAAGCCAGGATTTTATCCAACCTAGCCCTCCAGGCTAGGACCTGACCCTCCAAGCCAGGGTTTCATCCACCTAGCCCTCCAAGCTAGGATTTCATCCAACCTAGCCCTCCAGGCTAGGACCTGACCCTCCAAGCCAGGGTTTCATCCAACCTAGCCCTCCAGGCTACGACCTGACCCTCCAAGCCAGGGTTTCATCCAACCTAGCCCTCCAGGCTAGGATTTCAATCAACCTAGCCCTCCAGGCTAGGACCTGACCCTCCAAGCCAGGGTTTCATCCACCTAGCCCTCCAGGCTAGGACCTGACCCTCCAAGCCAAGATTTCAATTACCTAGCTTCCCAAGCTAGGATTTCATCCAACTCCGTGCCCAATCCCCGACCAGGACTTAATCTCAATCATCTCATTAACCTAAACTAAAATCGGTGTCAACACCAAAATAACAATCAGGGTTAGACTGCATCAACAATCTCCCCCTTTTTGTTGTTTGACAACCCGATTTTAAGTTTAGGGATTTGAAATCAATTTCTCAAATTTCAGAATTATAGGAGAATCTGGATCCTGCCCCTACAACAGTTAAACTCGTAGTAGTCCTAAACTTAACCAACCACACTCTCCCCTTTTGTCAAACACCGAAAAGGGTGTAGACGGGTTGTTAAGTTTACACATACTGCCCCTAAACCTTAGGGGTTCTCCCAAAACGACAAAGATATGATTTACTTTTGAGGGTATATAAACACATATGATAAATATAGAGCATGATAAACCAATCATATGCATCATATGAAATTAGAGCATGAAATCATAATCAAATAGCATGAAATCATGAAGGTAAACAACATAAACATAAGATAATAATCATAACATGGAGTCAGTCATAATGTCAGATGCATCACACAGCATCAGAATATAGTCAAGTGCAACATAAAGTAATGACAATCAGATCACAAGTCATAACAGTCAACATCCAAATCATGAGAGCTAGATCAGAGTGCAGCCATAATCAATCGTCAGCGGGGGGGTCATCGGCCTGCATGGGGTCATCAGCTGTGTCATCATCAGGTATGAAGGACCCCGGTGCAGTACTGCCAGTGGGTGTAGATCCATGAAACGTATGCTGGCGCCACTCGTCGTACCATGTCTGCTGTAGGGAACGGACCCCCGAGACGTCAGATTCTAACGCGTGGAGTCGGCGATCGAAGGATCGAAACTCCGACCGGACCTCCTCTCGCCAGAGCTCGGATATGTGGCACTCGTGCTGCATCGTCAGCTCCATCTCCGCAACCTGCCAGCGGATATCCAGATCTGGCTCATAGTCGTAAGCAGCATCGGCGGCGGGCACCTCCTGATGTGCAGACGGAGCTACTGGTACCTGAACCTGAGCTCGCCAAGACCTCGCCCGTCCTTCCAGATAAGATTCTGATCGTCCGACCCAACAATGATGCCAGATTTGGCAAACGCGCGTTTACCCAATCGGCAATCCTGTCAAACCATGGGCACTGTCCTGCCCTTGGTCACATCAACACCAACTAACTGAAGCCAGTCAGTGATGACGTGACCGAAAGGCATATAAACAGTGCGGCGGCTGGGCTCTCTATAAGATATGATCGACTGAAAGATGCTCTCCATGATGTCAAAGTCCAAACGGCGATGCATGCCATAGAGCTTCAAACAGTGATGCGGATGAATCTCAGTCAAGGGTTTGGAAGTGATTGGCAAAATGCAGTTGGTGATTATCTTGAAAAGAATGTAATCAATAGGGGAAAGTCGGAGGGCCGCAAATGTAGGAAAATTAGGCCCCAACTCATCAATGCCAGCTGGTCTGGGATGGCCAAAGAAATGCTCGTAAATGCCATCAGGGGTGATGTCCTCAAATGGAGGCAGTAAGGGGTCAGGAAGCTCTGGGTAGATGGAATAGAAATTAGGCGATCGTCAACCGCCAAGATACTCCGCCAAGACATCATAGGAGAAGTCAAGATTCCTCTTGGCTACCCGAGTAGTGAAATCAAAGCCACCTTGAGGTCCTTGTTGCAGATTATTGTAGAATTCAGAGACAAGGTCATAGTTGATTGTTCGCTCAAGCAAAAGAAAGAATTCGAGGTTGTAAAAATCAACCACCTCGAGGATAGAGGGACAATGTTCATCCAAGAAAGGTCTATCAATCGACCTACAAGAAAGAAGCTTGAAAGTTTGGGTCTGAAACGCTTGCTCAAAGGCAGCCTTTGGAAATCGGGAACTCGATGAAGGCTGAGGCCTTCGAGAGGGTGCGGACGAAGAAGGGCCTTTGCCCTTCGAGGTTCCCTCAACTGGTTCTTTACCTTTGGACGACTTTCTAAAGGATCAGAATAGGAATCATAGCAACAGATGACCAATTGAGCAAGATTTGATCAAATGAACAAATGTAAACAAGTTTTGATCAAGTGACGATATGATCAAGAGTCCAGATTGAATCATAACACAATGACTTGAGCATAACGCAAGACAATTAAGGTCATGGCACATAATGGTCAGTGAAAATAGATTTAATCAATAAGATTTCATCAATAAATAGTGAGGTTTTAGGGTCAAGACAAGGGAGGTCACGGTAATGGCACACACATCACAAGAGAAAAATTATGATTAGCACAAGCTCATAATTCATGAATTAATCTGTAAGGTAAAACACAAAAACGCTTACTTAGGTACCATTTGTGTGAGATTTCTCGAGAGATTTGCTGAAAACTTGCGCACGAGAGGATCTGAACGTAGCAGGAGAAATCTCGGGAGCAAAAGGAGAACTCCAACAACACTCGCAGATGGAGAAAACCCGCAACTCCACAGGGAACGAGAGAAGGTTTTACGCAGGGAGAAACCTTACGCAGACAGAGAGCTCGCTGGTTGCAGAATGCGAGAACTCGCAGGAAACAGAGCTCACGCCCAGGAAGAAGCTTGCGCACACACTCGCAGGGAACAAAGAACTCCTCGCTGAAATCTCACGCAGGAAGAGGGGAAGGGTTTCGGCGCGAGGGCTTGGGAAGTGAGGCAAAGCGGGAGTTAATAGGTTGGTGGACCGATCCACCAACCAATATTTAATGTGATCAAACGGATCACCGTTCGATCTAGGAGCGCCCAGACCGATCAGGCTTCAGCCTGATCGGTCTGGCTTGGTCCTGATCGGTCAGACGACCGATCAGGCAAGCCCCTGATCGATCTGCTGATCGATCAGGGAGAGAACAGTAGGTTTTCGAGGTTTGCTGTGACCCTCCTGATCGGTCCGTGGACCAATCACCACAGGGAGCCAGATCGGTTTGTGGACCGATCCAGGCCAACACAGTGAGGTTTCAGTGGGTTATTGCAATTCAACTTGATCGGTCCGTTGGTCTGATCAGGCCGACTCCTGATCGGTCCGGTGACCGATCAGGTATCAGGAATTTTTTGATACGATTTTGAAACTTCAGTTTCAGACTTCCAAATGAATTTCGATACGATTCAGTGGAAGATTATCGACCTTGGGGGTTTTCCCTTGACTATAATTGATCCCTTAACAAGGATCAAAGGTCCTTATGGATTTAACAAATTAATTTGCTCCACCCAAGTGAAGCCAAATTCAATCACAAACATCCATTCAATGTTCAACCAAGCTTGTATTAATATAAAATCTCCAATCAAGTTTCCTTGATTGGAATGTCCAAGTATGATCATGGAGCCAAGTACACATATGTTATGCATTGGTTTTCCCCATACTTGGTCAACTTAGTGATTATTATCTCGTCAACCTAATTTCTCAAGGGATGCATTGACATTTTGAGTAATTAGGTTGATCCTAGCATCTCACCCCATTTCTAGCAAACAAAAACATTTTGTTAAACCTTATAGTTTGTGTGAGATGTCCCCAAGTTGCCCAATAATTGTTCCAACAATTCGAATTGCTCATGAAGGGTTTTGAATGTTTTTCAATCCTATGAAGCACGACACATTCCCAATTCCCTTCGTAAGAAACTAAATTCATTCTCGGGGAGTGGCTTTGTGAAAATGTCTACTAGATTTGATTTGGACTCTACATGTGAGAGTACAATGTCTCTTCTAGCAACATGATCTCTAATGAAGTGTTGACGCACTTCAATATGCTTGGTTCTAGAATGATGGACTGGATTCTTTGTTAGGTTTATTGTGCTTATGTTGTCACACAACACTTGCACACCCTTGTAGTGTTGGATCGAGAATAACGATAGAGGGGGGGGGGTGAATATCGTGAATCGTTTCGGATTGAAAAAGAGAATACGCAGCGGAAAAATTGAAACTAAACAACACACAAACACCAAGATTTTACTTGGTTCGGAGTCGCGGTCGGCTCCTACTCCAAGGCCCACGGTCGTTGACCGTTTACTGCGGGCAATACTATATGTGCGCAAAACGGTTTACAAACAGAAATTATAATTGCAGTACAGTAAACTTAAAAGGACAGCTCTTCGTTACGATGTCCGATGTGGAATGTATCTCGGAGCAGAGGGACGTCGTCGGCGCTTGTATCTCGAGTTGGGAGGTTTCCGGAGCAGAGCGCTTGAGTAGAAGAGCGTATTGGCGTTGGAAGCAGTGATGCTTGAAGCCTTGGGGTCGAGGGGCTTTTTATAGCCTCCTGGGGCGCCCTGAACGTTGGGGGCGCCCCCCCCCTCCCCACGTGTCACCCGATCCGAGCAACTCTCGGTCAGCCCTTATCCCACTCGAATAGGGCTGAGAGTTGACTGTGGGGGCGCCCGGGATGCTGGGGGCACCCGAGTTGACTCGATCCGCTGGCTTCTCGGCTGGATAAGTTTTATCCACTTCGTTAGCTTGAGCCCGGGGCGCCCTGAGCATCCGGGGCGCCCGGGAGCACGGGGCGCCCGGGAGCATGGGGGCCCCGCCCAGTTAGCTTCCGAAGCGTACTTTTGCTGAACTCATGTTTGGCTTGTACTTAGGGCGCCCTGGACCTCCCGGGCGCCCAACCCAGCTGCTGCCTCACTCCTTTGAGGCGTTCTGAGCTGCAGAGACTCGTTCTTTTGGTCCTGCATCCAGGGTGAGTACCAAACATAATAAAGCAAGAATGTTAGTGAATTTTACAGCCGTAGCTGTCTTGGTTCTGACTTTGGGTCTCCAAAATGGAACCCTAGGTCGAACCGACGCCTACTGTTCCCTCGACCGGGAACGCGTCCTCACCTACTCCTCTCGGGAGAATTTACCTTTTGCCAACCGGCTCCTCCGGTTGGACTTTTGCCCGATGCACCTGACCAGGTCTTCGTGCCCACCTTCCGAGCAGGTCTTCGTGCCCACCTTCCGAGCAGGTCTTCGGTGCCCAGCTCCTTGCCAGGGCTTCGTGCCCAGTCCTCGACCAGGACTTCGTGCCCAGTGTACCTAGGACTTCTTTTCCTGTATTCTTAGTGAACATGTTAGATCAACATAATATCTTAACTTTTGAACCCTTTTGCCATTATCAAAACATAGGTTCGACTTGGGTGCTGTCTGCACCAACAATCTCCCCCTTTTTGATTTATGGCAACCCGGTTAAAAAGTTAAGTTAAATTAAGAACAGATGATATAACAGTTTAGTTTCCTCCCCCTGGAAGGAATCTCCCCCTAGGTTTTCTAAAGGTTCGTGGGGTTTTGAAAAGTTTCTAAGTTTTAAAGATGGAACTAATTTTTCAAATACTTAGAACATTTTTCAAAGGTGGTTTTTAGAAAAAATATTTTCCAAGAAAAGTTTTGGTGATATTTAGAAAAATTTCCAAGAAAAAATATTTTCCAAGAAAAGTTTTGGCGATATTTAGAAAAATTTCCAAGTCAATAACTTGGTAGAAAAAATTTTCTAAGGTTAAGAAAGATTTGAATCTCTTTAGCACTTTTGAATCTTTTCTATTTATGATAAGTACTTAGAAAAATTTGAACCTAGCTTGGGTAAAATAATTTAAGATAAGTATTTAGATAAATTTGAAAAAAAATAGCTTGGGTAAAGCAATTTAAGATAAGACTTAGAAAAATTTGAAAAAAGTTATGAAAAACTGAACGATTAAGTTGAAGTACTTTACAAAACTTTTGAAAGCAGATTAAGTTTAAGTACTTTACAAAACTTTTGAAAACAGCTTAAGTTTAAGTACTTTACAGAACTTTTGAAAACAGCTTAAGTTTAAGTACTTTACAAAACTTTTGAAAACAGCTTAAGTTTAAGTACTTTACAAAACTTTTGAAAATAGCTTAAGTTAAGTACTTTTTGAAGAAAGGATAAAGTTTTGATGAAAATTTTGAATTTTAAAAAAATGTAAAATTTTAAAGCTTCTCTCCTTTTCCTATCCCCCTTTGCCATATATCAAAAACAAAGTAATATAGCAAAAAAAATTAAATAAATTGCATAATTAAATTGCAAAAAGAATTAACGTGCTGTACTGAACCAATGCAAGATAAACTGAATCAAACCAATTTCAATTATCTTTGTAGGGTCCTGTCTAACCCAGTTAGCTACTTACTTACTGTTATAAACAGTAGTTTTTGCTAGGGTTAGTCGAGTTAAGTGTTCTGTTCAAGTTAGATTTTCTAAACTTGACACTTAACTTGATTACTGTTTAAGTTGTATTTAGTGCCCCAATTACTGCAGATGCACTGTCTTAAAGCATCTTGAATTAAGGCAAAGACCTAAGCATCTCAACCCATTCTAGGTTATCAGTCAAAAGTACCCTAAGGTGCTTGTGAGATGCTGGCTTCTAACTCTATAGGTGCATGCAGTTCTAGGGTTAGGGCCTAAGCTAAGTCCATTTGCGAAAAAAGCTCTAGTTTTGAAGGGGGTAGTTTTTAAAAAAAACTAAGTCGAAAAGGATTTTTCAAACTAAGTAAAAGTTGATTTTTGAAATTAAGTAAAGCAGTTTTAAAATTATTTTATAAACTGATTTTCAAATCAAGTAAAGCAGTAAGAAAATCAAAAGTAGAGTTAACCTATTCTACTAAGCAATAGAGATCAGATAATCATGAAAAAGCAAATAGTCAACTCCATAAGTCAGCTGGTATGAGAGAGAACCAGCACAGTCATACAAGTCAAACATGAGTCAGCCCTACTGAGTAGGGGCAGTCAAACAGTTACTAGTACAATACTAATCAAATCTACGAGGAGGGACCAGGATGATCAGAAGAGCCTGGCTGCCAGGATCGAAACAACGCCATCATCTCGTGATATCGTGTGTCGCTGGTCTCCCTCTGGACTTTAAGGGCATTCATATACTCAGTGTAATAGCCCTGATTTGTCTCCATTTCTTCAGCATGATTTGCTTCCACTTCCTCCCGGAGGCTCTGGAACTGTGTCTCAAGTCGTGTCACTCTCTCGTAGAGTGTCGGTGGTGGAGGCTCGTCTATGTGCTCTCGAACCTCGGCTGCCAGATCTCCGACATCGACCTCAATATCCTCGTCAGAGTCGATCGGTGGTCTGGCTCGCTGGCGTCTCCACGACAAAACCCCGGTAGCCGAGACCTCTATACCAGCTAGGGAAAAGTTCCTAAATCCTATCTCATCGAAATCGGTCATCGCGGTCATTTCACCTACGGTAATGTTACGACCGTGGTGATGAAGGATAGAGGTGATGATGTGACAGAAGGGGGTGCGTACCCGACCCTGAGTGGTGACACTGGAGGCATGTAGGATGGCGTGGAACATGTGAAGGCCAATGTCAATGTCTAGGTGGTGGATCAACGCATACAATAAGAATGTGTGAAATGGTCGCATGGTCACGACGTCCCTGGTGGATAAAGGCAGGATGCAGCGGACCAGAACTCTATACAGGGCGTAGTCCTGGACCTGAAGGTCAACGGACTGAAATCGTCTAGCTACGGGATTTCTAGCTTCCCTATAGAAGTAGGAGTGGAGAGTGTCTAGGGTAATGTGAGAGTAGGGAGCATCAAATGGAGGATCCCTAGGAGGATAGCAACAAAAGGTGGACTGAGAGAATCGTAGTCCAAGAAATCGGTTAAGTAAGGAGGGTGTGATGGTTAGAGGCAACCCTTGGACTGTGGTGACAAAGCTGAGTTGATCTTGTCTGACTATATTATTATAGAATTCTGCACATAATGTTGTATTAATAGGATGAGTGCAGAATACGAGGTTATCGAGTTGGTAAAAGTTTATGACATTCATTGCCAAGGGACAAGATTGGGTGAAGAATTGTCTATTTAAGTAGCTCATTTTTATGGCTTGTATGTCGTTCGAGCAAACTTATTACAAAGTTCTAAAGTTGGGAACCTAGGATCGAGACTCGGTTCGGTACCGGGGTTCGCTTGGTTTGCTCGGCGTTTTCTAAGTTATGAAGCATGCATTTAGATGAAAGAATTTAAGAAAAATAAATGTAAATGCGAAAAAAAAGAAAATGAAAATTATACCGAGTGGCCGCTCGGGGAGGCATTGTCGAGGATGAGAGCTTGAGAAGGTTGCAAGGTCACTTGGAAGGAAGGGAGTTGGAGAATGATTTTGGGTGTGGCAAGATGAGGAGATTCGGGTGGCCTTTTATAGGCGATTTGGCTAGGGCGCCCGGGAGCTCCCGGGCGCCCGGGACAGGGCTTCTGCCATTGGCAGTGTCCTAATGTCGTTCGGGGGCGCCGCGATGCCTGGGCGCCCCGGTCAGAAGGAGTTGGCAGCTTTGCTGCTTTGACCAGTCCTGGGGGCGCCCGCAAGGGCCGGGGCGCCCCGATTAAGTAGACTTGGCAGTTTATCTGCCTTGAACGAAGAGAAAGTCATGAGGGGGGCGCCCTAGGAGTCACGGGCGCCCGGATTAAGTAGGAAGTGACAACTTAGATGTTTTGTTGACCATTTGACCATGGTTTGATTATTTTGACCGTGATATGACATGATTTGACTGCTTTAACTATGGTTTGACTGCTTTGATCATCGTTTGACTACTTTGACCATGGTTTGACTAGTATTAGGTCAATTCCGTTCTAAACTATAGGATTTGATATTTGTATTTAAGCCACAATACATGTATTAAAGGAATTTCAATTAAGTTAAATTTTACTGTCTCACCCAATCTAGGGTTATCAATCATGTTTACCTTATGGGTTTTGTGAGACAGGTTTTGGTAGATAGAATTATTTTGAAAAATTATGATTTATTTAAAAAAGTTAAATTAATTTTGAAAACAATTGATTTTGATTTTTAAAAAAATGTTTGAATCTACAATTAACCGAAAATTTGTGTTAGATTCGAATTTGACAAAGAATAATTTGAATTTGAATTTCAAAAATTGGCTTCCAGGTCTTGGCGAGGCACTAGGCCTTCTTTGGCCGTAGCCTTATTGGATCATCAACCCTTTCCTTGACAAAGCCTTTTAATGAAATTTCATTTTCAAAATTACTTTTTGAAAAATTCTGGTCTAACTAGTTTGGGTCTTGGATCGGTAACTTCGGCTAGTTTCACCAGTCTAAAGAGACCAAATAGAGTATACTTGACCTTATTAGAATTGGTTTCTCTAACATACTATCATCTCACCGCCACCCAATACTATGTTGTTCAAATTTCAGTTAAGTTGGTTCAGTCCTTAAACTAACCATTCCTAAGTCTAAGCATGGTAAATTGCAGAAATTAAATAGACAAGCAAGCATGCAATTTAAAACAAGAATAGAGATTTATCTAATTATAAATATTATTTTTAATTTGGCTCCCCCTGGACTAAAGCCGCGGTAATGGTTCGGCAAGATGTGAATCTTGTCCTTGGGGATCCAATACTGATTTGATCCAGTTTGTTTGTTCAGGCACAGTTTAGGTACCCATGCCTGAACTTTAGCTCTGGACTGGTTCAGTATAGCATAGTAGGATCTTTGTCTAGATTTGGTTTATAGCCCAACCCGGATCGATTTAGAACCGACTTCTGTTTTCCAAGAATCATGTCAAGACCCTTGGAACCAGAAGTGAATCGTTCTAAGGCAGCTCTAAGATCCTTAACTTGAGTTTTCAAGAAAGAGTTCTCTGATTCAAGTTTTTCAACTTGAGCAGAGGTTCCTTCTTGAACCTTCTCAGTTAAGGGTTCAGAGTCTGCTTTCTCTTTCAGGAGTTTTACTTCCTGTCTGAGAGACTCGACTCGGATTTTGGCTTTTGTCAAATCTCGAGAAAGATAAGAAATTAATTCGCATAATTGCATTCTAGAAAAACCACTTACAGTTATTTCGCCATTTTCTGAAAAAGTGAGTTTGCCGTCATCCGGCTCCGATTCTGACTCGGTCTCGATTTCTTCTGAGGCAGTTAGTGCGAGCAGGTTAGACTGTGGGGCCTCTTCTTCTTCCTCGGAGGAGGACTCGTCCCACGTTGCCTGAAGTGCCTTCTCTCTTCTTGCTTTCTTGGCTTCTTTTAAGTTAGGGCATTCGAATTTGAAATATCCCTTTTTGTTGCACTCGAAGCAAGTCACACTTGATTTGTTCTTAGTTGATTCAGCTTGATCTTCCTTCTTTCGGCTGGCTTTTCTTCTGTTAGATTGATTCTTCAATTCCTTGTAGTAGTTCCGGGCCAGTCGGACCAGCTTAGGTTGATCTCCTTCGTCGTCTTCTGAGTCTGAGTCTGAATTAGACTCGGGTGCAGGTTGAGGTTTCTTCTTGGATATCTTTCCAGCTTTACCTGCAATAAAGGCAATGCCTTTCTCGGCCAGGGTGCAGTTAGTCTGCTCATATAACTTAAGTTCTGAAAATAGTTCATCTAATTTGATTTTTGAAAGGTCCCTTGAAACCTTGTATGCATCTACCATCACGGTTTTCTACCTTGTGACCAATGGTGTGTAGTCCGTTCATTAACTCCTGAATTCTGGCGTGGAGTTGAGCTACTGTTTCGTTGTCGTTCATCTTGATCGTGTACAACTTGTTCAGGAGGAGATCTCTCTTGCTGATTCGAGTATCTGAAGTTCCTTCGTGCAGCTCGATCAGATTACCCTAGAGTTCTTTGGCGCTGTTGAATGGACCCACCCGGTTCAGCTCCTCTTTGGTTAGGCCGCATTGGAGTGTTTGGGTCGCTTTGGCATCGGCTTCTATTTTCTTTTTGAGTGCAGCGTCCCATTCAGTGTAAGACTGTTGTACTCCGTCAGCATTCCTTGGTATTTCCAGTCCGGACTGGATGATTATCCACATGTCTATCTGAGTTTTCAGGTGGACCTCCATTCTGCTCTTCTAGTAGGAGAAGTCCTCCCCACTAAAGAGCGGTGGCCTTGCGGTGCTGAAGCCTTCTTGCATGACCATTAAGGATTTTATCTGAAAAAGATAGAAAAGAAAGGAAAACTCTGTCCCAAGACTTGGTCTTCGATTAGTAGTGTGGGAAGTAAAAGAATATTTATTGAGGGGTGTTGCACCAACCTCGATTAACGAAAAAAAAAATTTCGAACAGAAAAAATTAAAAAGATTTCGTAAAAATCCGAAAAATTCTCAAACTGGTGGTTGCACCAATTTTGAGCTTCCCTGCTCTGCACAAACAGAAATTATAATTGTAGTACAGTAAACTTAAAAGGACAGCTCTTCGTTACCGACGTCCGATGTGGAATGTATCTCGGAGCAGAGGGACGTCGTCGGTGCTTGTATCTCGAGTTGGGAGGTTTCCGGAGCAGAGCGCTTGAGTAGAAGAGCGTATTGGTGTTGGAAGCAGTGATGCTTGAAGCCATGGGGTTGAGGAGCTTTTTATAGCCTCCTGGGGTGTCCTGAACGTTGGGGGCGCCCCCCCCCCCCCACGTGTCACCCGATCCAAGCAACTCTCGGTCAGCCCTTATCCCACTCGAATAGGGCTGAGAGTTGACTGTGGGGGCGCCCGAGTTGACTCGATCCGCTGGCTTCTCGGCTGGATAAGTTTTATCCACTTCGTTAGCTTGAGCCCGGGGTGCCCTAAGCATCCGGGGTGCCCCGCCCAGTTAGCTTTCGAAGCGTACTTTTGCTGAACTCATGTTTGGCTTGTACTTAGGGCGGCCTGGACCTCCCGGGCGCCCAACCGAGCTGCTGCCTCACTCCTTTGAGGCGTTCTGAGCTGTAGAGACTCGTTCTTTTGGTCCTGCATCCAGGGTTAGTACCAAACATAATAAAGCAAGAACGTTAGTGAATTTTACAGCCGTAGTTATCTTGGTTCTGACTTTGGGTCTCCAAAATGGAACCCTAGGTCGAACTGACGCCTACTGTTCCCTCGACCGGGAACGCGTCCTCACCTACTCCTCTCGGAAGAATTTACCTTTTGCCAACAGGCTCCTCGGTTGGACTTTTGCCCGATGTACCTGACCAGGTCTTCGTGCTCACCTTCCGAGCAGGTTTTCATGCCCACCTTCCGAGCAGGTCTTCGGTGCCCAGCTCCTTGCCAGGGCTTCGTGCCCAGTCCTCGACCAGGACTTCGTGCCCAGTGTACCTAGGACTTCTTTTCCTGTATTCTTAGTGAACATGTTAGATCAACATAATATCTTAACTTTTGAACCCTTTTTCCATTATCAAAACACAGGTTCGACTTGGGTACTGTCTGCACCAACATGTAGGTCAATACATAGTCCTCTAGTGTATGAATCATCCACAACAATTGTTATATTCTCTCTCCCATGGCGATATATTCTGCCTCGGTCGTGGAGAGAGCAACACAATGTTTCTTCCGACTTGACCAACTAACTAATGATGATCCTAGGAATTGGCAACCCCCACTAGTGCTCTTTCGATCCAACTTGCACCCAGCACAGTCGAAATCGGTGTAGCCAATTAGGTCAAATGATTCGGTACGGGGGTACCAAAGTCCAACTCCAATTGTGCCCTTCAGGTATCTCAAAATTCTCTTGACAGCAATTAAATGAGATTCCTTAGCACAAACTTGATACCTAGCGCACATACCCACAACAAAAAGTATATCAGGTCGACTAGCTGTGAGGTATAGCAAACTACCTATCATGCTCCGGTATTGAGTTAGGTCAACAGGTGTACCACTCTCATCATTGTCTAAACGTGTGTTTGTAGCCATGGGAGTAGTAACCTCTTTCGAATCACTCATGTTAAATTTTCGGAGCATCTATTGAGTGTACTTTGATTGGTGAACATGGATTCCATTATGAGTCTGCTTGATTTCAAGTCCAAGGAAGAAAGTCAACTCTCCCACTAGACTCATTTCAAATTCACTTTCCATGTGTCCAATAAATTCATTTAAATAGCCCTTGTTGTTTGAGCCACAAATTATGTCCTCGACATATACTTGGGCTACAAATATATTATCACCATCTCTCCGTAGAAATAGTGTAGGGTTTATTTGTCCTCTCACAAAACCTTTTCTATGAGAAATGTCGACAACCGCTCATACTAAGCTCGGGGAGCTTGTTTAAGGTTGTAGAGTGCCTTCTTAAGCTTGAACACGTGGTTTGGGAATTCGGTACTCTCGAACCCCGGAGGTTGTTCGACATAGACCTCTTCTCTTATTAAACCATTTAGAAAGGCCTATTTGACATCCATTTGATAAAGTTTGAACCCACAATGCGCTGCAAATGCAAACATCAATCGGATGGACTCTAATCGTGCCACGGGAGCGTAGGTCTCATCGTAATCAAGGCCTTCAACTTGACTGTAGCCCTTGGCTACTAAGTGTGCCTTGTTTCTTACGATTTCTCCCTTATGGTTCAATTTATTTTTGAAGACCCATTTGGTTCCAAGAATGGTGGTTTTCTTAGGTCTAGGGACTAAGTCCCAAACTTAACTTCTTTCGAATTGACCTAGTTCATCTTGCATGGTAATGATCCAATCGGGATCATTTAATGCTTCGTCAATCTTTCTAGGTTCAATTTCGGAAATTAGGGCAACTTCATTAGCCTCATTCCTAAAGAATGATCTAGTCCTAACCCCATGATGGATGTCTCCAACAATTTGGTCTTGGGGATGACTAGAGGCTAACCTAGTTTGCCTTGGTGTTGGTGGTGCTTCTTGAATGGTGTCACTAGACACAAGCTCAGCCTCAGGATCCGGCTGATCTATGAGTTGTCTAGGCTCACCGTGTTGGGACCGGGTGCATGTTGACATGGATGCGAGTTCGTAATTTTAAAATTAATTACGTGCAGCGGAAGGTTTAGCATAAATAATTTCTTAAATTATTTAACTACACATCTAAGCATGCGACTTTATCTTGTGTAGACATGATCATATATTTATAATTTTGCAGAAACATAAACTAATTTACGTATTACCTTGCGTAACTCGAAGGAAGGGACGAGATCCAACCGTAAGCGTCCCTTGGAAGCTCCGCCTCTATTTGCGTCCATGCCGAGTATCTTCTGGATGACTTCGCAAAACCACAAGTTTTGTGTTCTCGAGAACTACTAGATTCTCCGAGAACACGACAAGAAAAACCAAGAGAGAAGTAATCACAACGAAAAAACTCACTACCAAGGTTGGCCGGAATCACAATTCCGGCGAGAAGGAGGAAGATGACTTGTGCCCAATCCCAAGGTGATGATGGCTGGAGAGGAAGATCGTCCCAATGGAAGAACTTCGTCGCCTCGGTGCTTCTCCTTGTGCTCACGGCAAGAAGAAGGGAGAAGAACCTTGTGGCCGGCCAAGAGGAAGAAGGGAGGAGAGGGAGAGAGCCCAGGCAAGAATACTTCGATTATTTTTCAAGCCTTGCCTTGGGTCCTTTATATAGTGGCTTCTCAACCATCAAGCCTCTAAAAAAAAAGAGACTTATTCCATCATGCCAAGTTTTATCATATTTTAATTCATGATAAAATCGACCAAGTCTCCTTTTTTCTTATGGAATAAATTTTCTTATCATGGTAAATCAATCCATGATTGATTTTATAAAATAAAATAAACCAATCCATGGTTCATTTTAATTTCCATGAAAAATAAACCAAACCTTGGTTTATTATATAAAAATTTATATCATCCATAATTTTATAAAACAAACCACACTTGGTTTATTTTATAAATTGAACTAAAAACTTGGTTCTCTCCCTTTGTTGTGGTCGGCCAAGCAAAGAGGATGGAGACCCTCTTTGGCTGGCCCATCCAAGCCACGCCCCAATGAATTAAACTTATTTAATTCATCTATTAAGTCTTCAAAAGACTTAGCCATTTTACGGTTCCGATGCGTCTTTGAAAAATTCAGATTCGACTTATCGTTTGGCTTAACCAAACCTAATCTCTCTTGATTGGAAAATCTAATTTTCAACTCGTTTTAAATCTCTCGGATTACTCGTAGTGCGTGTGACTAAATAGGCTTTCGATTTATGTTGGCCGTCTATAATTAATCAATTATAGAACGATCAAGAGTGACACCTAGTAGTACATCATGTCCCCAATTAATCGAAAGATCAACGGTTGACCTCAGAAACAATTCTGAAACCCTTCAGCAGCTATAATGAATCGTGCCCCATTCCCTTCACCATCTTATACCCACTTGGTTCAGGACATGGTCTATGTGTGTCAGTCCCCACTAGGCTGACTACGTCACACCTAGCCCAAGTAACATTTTCTCGTCCTACGGATTCTAATTACTCTCATGTATTTAAGAGATTCATACTCTGAACATGTCATGCTCTGGCCAGAGGCTTCGAGTAACAATCCGACGATAGGCCTTGGGTATACATCTCCTCGCAAGGAGTGGTGAATCCTTTGTAGGCTATTCAAACATCTTCGGGCACTTCGGCTTATACCCAATCATCCTGGGTCCACACCTCCTTGGAGATGCTTACTTAAGATGTCAAAGTATAAGTCTCCATGACCAAGATGACTTGAACACCGTAAGTCAAAGGAACATCGCACTTAAGCTGCAGTAAGAACTTCATTGACATATCTATATGTGGACTACCATATGAAGTTTTACGGCCAGTCACTCCAATGAACTAGTTCACTTAACTAGCATTCATGTTTATCTCCGGACATCCCAATGTCACCAGCCAGTGAGAATCAGCTGATTAGAGAATAACCCATGCTAGTCTCAACAGAATTGATAGTGTCCGTATTTATCAATTCATCGACTAGGGACAATTTCAATACTTCATAATTGCACATGTAGAGATAATCACTAGTTATGAATTCATCACAATTCTCTCATGCTATGAATTGTATTGCGGACATTCAGTAAATGAGTTTAAGATCTCAATCAAATACATAAACATGTATACTCAAATAGTGAATATTCATTTATTAAAATAAATGATTACAATCATAAGGCGATTGCCTTAGGACATTTTTCTCATATCACTAGCACACCGTTATCAGACTCATCACTACCATCTACAACACTTGGACTTCCATCCAAACTTAGTTTCCTAAGTTCGAATTGAACTCCTTCGACATCTTCTGGTTGATCATTTACTTTTGGAATTTCTTCAAAAATAACATCAGAAGACTCTTCAACCAATCTTGACTTCTTGTTATAGACTCGGTAAGCTTTGCTAACGAGGGAGTACCCGACTAGTATCCCTTCATCAGCTTTTGCTGTGAACTTTTCAAGTTGGTCCTTGGTGTTTAGAATAAACACTTTATAACCAAACACCCTAAGGTGTTTAACTATAGGTGGTTTTCCAAACCAAAGTTCATGGGGAGTCTTTCCTAAGAATCTATGGATGAGGACTCGGTTTTGCACGTAACAAGCTTTGTTTACAGCTTCGGCCCACAAGTACCTTGGTAATGAGTACTCATTGAGCATGCTTCGTGCAGTCTCTTGTAAGACCCGGTTCTTCCTCTCCACAACACCATTTTGTTGTGGTGTTCTAGTAGTAGAGAACTCGTGTCTATACCCTCTCTCTTGACAAAACTCTAAAAATCTTTGATTTTGAAATTCACCTCCATAATCACTTCTAATTGTTTTAATTGTTGATGATTTTTCATTTTCAACTCTTCTACAAAATGAAATAAAAACATCTAAGGTTTGGTCCTTATATTTTAGAAAATACATCCATGTATATCTAGTAAAATCATCAATGATAACAAAACAATATCTACTACCATTCAAGGATATAATAGTGCTACAATCAAACAAGTCCATGTGAAGTAAATTCAATGTGGTAGAAGTACTTACAGTGCTTTTACCTTTATGTGCAGATTTTGTTTGCTTACCCATTTGACATGCATCACAAAGTTTGTCCTTTTCATACTTGATGCTTGGTAAGCCACGAACTAGTCCCTTGTTGGCCAATTTCTGGATATTTTTCATGTTCACGTGTGCTAGTCTCCGGTGCCAAAGGGTGGACTCATCTTCTCTTGACATGAAACACTTAACAAAAGCATTAGTAGCACTTTTAAAGGAAACTTGGTAAATGCTATCTACTCTTGTGCCTACTAGTACCGTGTCCAATGTGTCATGTTCTCTAACTAGACATTGACTTGATTGAAAATCAGTTGTGTAACCCTCATCACACAATTGACTGCCACTTAGGAGATTAAATGTCATCCCCTTGACTAAAAGGACATTCTTAATCCTAAGACATTCGGATATTTGAATGTCTCCTATTCCTATAACCTTAAGACTACCATTGTTATCAAAGGAAACATTACCTCTACTTTTTCTTTTAAAGGTAGTGAATAATGATCTATCATCGGTCATATGTTTGGAGCACCCAGTATCAACGAACCAAGTTGATAGATGCTCCCCCTCAATCACGACCTACACAATTCGAAAAATAGAAGATTTAGGTACCCAAATCTTGGGACCTAAAGCACCTACTAAGCAAGACTTAGGTGTTGGATCGAGAATTGCGAGAGAGGGGGGGGGGGTGAATGTCTCAATTCATTCGGATTTAAAAAGAGTTAGTGCGCAGCGGAAATAAGACACAAAAACAATGCTAACACGGTCGTTTTACTTGGTTCGGAGCCTGTGTCGACTCCTACTCCAAGGCCCACGGTCGTTGACCGTTTTCTGCGGGCAATTCTATACGTTCGAGAAAGTTTACAATCACAAGTATTACAAAATTAGCTTTGTAAACTTAAATGAATATTTCGTTACCGACGTCCGGTGTAGATCGGAGTATTGGAGCAGCAGGACGTCGTCAGAGCTCGAGATGGAAGATTTCTGGAGCGTGTCGTGGAAGCTGAAGAGCGTATGAAAGTCGCAGTGATTGATTGTTGAAGAAGAGGGTCGAGGGTCCTTTATATAGGGCTAGGGGCGCCCGGGATGCTCGGGGCGCCCCCCACGTGGCTTTCGATCCGGCGAGCCCTCTGGTCAAGGCTGATCTCTGCTTCTTCGGGATCACCTTTGACTGGGGCGCCCGACGCGCGCGGGGCGCCCGGGTTGACCGGTCAAGGCTTCATCTTCTTCACGAGGGTGAGCTTCTACAGCTGCCAGTGGCGTGGCACAGTGGGCGCCCGCGACTCGCGGGGCGTCCGACGCGCGCGGGGCGCCCGAAACATCCGGGGCGCCCCCAAATGTGCTGCTGTCGGGGCGTTTACTTGCTCTGCTGACTTTGGGTTGACTCTGGGGCACCCGAACCATCCGGGGCGCCCTGCTCAGCTACTGCCTCACTCCTTTGAGGCTCTCTGAGCTGCAGAAACACAGTCCTTCGGTCCTGCATCCAGGGTTAGTCCAAAACAGCAATTAATAAGTTAATTTTACACAGCCTTGGCTGTCTTGGTTCTGACTTTGGGTCTCCAAAATGGAGCCCTAGGTCGAACCGACGCCTAATGTTCCCTCAAGGGGAACGCGTCCTCACCTACTCCTCTCGGGAGAATTTACCTGGTGCCAACCGGCTCCTCCAATTGGACTTTTGCCTGACGGTCTTTTGTCAGGTCTTGGATACCGGCAGTCCTTCGCCAGTTGCCTAGCAGTTCTTCGCTAGGGCTTGTCCATTCTGGCAGTCCTTCGCCAGAGCCTAGCAGTCCTTCGCTAGGTCTTGGATGCTGGCAGTCATTCGCCAGTTGCCTAGCAGTCCTTTGCTAGGGCTTGGATACTGGCAGTCCTTCGCCAGGTGCCTAGCAGTCCTTCGCTAGGGCTTGGATACTGGCAGTCCTCCGCCAGGTGCCTAGCAGTCCTTCGCTAGGGCTTTTTCTGCACACTCAGTGAACAACGTTAGATCACAAATAAACTTAACTTTGAATCCTTTGCCAATATCAAAACCAGGTTCGATATGGTGCTTCCTGCACCAACAATCTCCCCCTTTTTGATTATGGCAACATAATTCAAAGTTAAGTAAAAAGACTTTATAACTGTTAAGAACATGAAGTATAGCAATTTTACACAATTTAAGTAAAAACTTTATAACATTTACTAACACAAGGTAAGAGTTGAAAAAAAACCTTTATTTCTCATAAAAAACCTTTATTTCTTATACTCCCCCTAAAACCCTGAGTACTTGTGTTATAATACTTAACTTTGATCTTTCCTCCCCCTTTGACATATATCAAAAATAAACATGGGTGAACAAGGTAAAAATTTAAAAAGTTTTGCAAGCCTAAATTTTGTAACATAACTTTTACTTGGCTTTGCAAAAAAAGGAATTTTATTTCGGCAAAATTTTGACGCCAAATTTCCAATACTTAGAAAATTGCAGGGTTTGAAAGAAAATTTTCTAAGTTCAGATGATTCAATTTTTTATTACTTAGAAACTTTCAAGAGAACCTTTTTAAGTTAGAGAATGTTTGGAGTTGGAAAATCTTCAAGAGAGTTTGAATTTGTTACTTAGAAAATTTTCTTACCAGTCAGTAAAGTTGATTTTCCAAAAGATGTACTTAAGCCTTGAAAGATAAGAACTTTACTTTTTGAAAGACAGAAAAAAAATAATTTTAGCCTTTTCTCTCCTTTCCAATCTCTCTCCCTTAATGTGAAATTCTTCTCCTTAGCCATATATCAATAAGGAATTTTTAAAAATAAAAATAAAATTTGTGTATCAGAGCCTATGAGTTTTGAAAACATAAAAATACTTAGCATAATTTTTAAAAGCATAGCAAAAAGCTTAACATGCACCAAAACTCCACTTTGAAAGGCATTTTAAAAAAATTTATTTTTATAGGCAAGTCTTTTAGAAAATTCATTCACTTAGAACACTATAGCCTTGAAGATATTAGTACTTTTGAAAACATAATATTTTGAAAAGTAGAAGTACTTTTGAAAGATATTGTGTATTTTTGAAGATATAAGAAGATTATGCATTAAAAACTATAAGTGCTTTTATTATATTAGAGAAAATTATCTTTTGAAAGCACTTACAAAAGTATTGTTTTTAACGCATAATATTTTACTTGCATTGGTTACTTTTCCAGTCTGACACAATCCTAGAAAACCTTGTTAACTACAAGGACAGTTTCCTAAGTGTCCTGGAAATTCTCCAACTCAAGTAAATACTATTTCCAAAAGAATTTTGAAAATAAAACAATAGTATTTTGAAAGAAAAATTATTTAAGTTTTCAAAAAGGATTTTAAACGCGCAGTGCATGAAAACATATAGTTCAATAATTCTTTTAATTTAATCTCCCCCTAAACTTGACCCAGTCCTAGGAAGCTTGTTGACTACAAGCGATCTTCCTCTGAGTCCTAAGGTTTGACTCAAATTATAAGAATTATCTAATAATTTAAACAAATAGTTAGAATTAATTTCTTTCGATTTAGACTCCCCCTAAATTTGACACTTCCTCGGAGTCCTTGTAGATCATGAAGTAGTGGGCCTTCCTCTATGTCTTTAGGGTTTACCAAAATCAAAAGAATAACTTTTAAAGTATGATAATTTTTAAGAAGATAATTTTGAAAACACGACTTGAAATGATAGCATAGTTTTCGAAAATCCTGATGATAATTATTTAAAGAGTAATATATGAGGTTTTTGAATCAAATTTTTGAAAACCTTATTTTGAGATGTTACTAAATTTTAGAGCATGAGGTTTTTGAAAGAAATCTAATTTTTTTTTTTGAAAAATATTAAAAGAAAACTCCCCCTGTATCCGACACAGTCTAACTTTTATCTAAATTCCTTAAGGGATTTTAGTGTTGACCAGGTTTGACTATGTTGACTAAGGTTGACTGTGTTGCCCAAGTTTTAACCAGTTGACTATGTTTGATTGACAAAAAAAACTTAGATTCTAAAAGTGAGTCTATCATGAAATTCAATAATAAAGGGACGAAAAAGTAGGCACAGTAAACTGAATTAATTTGACAAATAGAGACAATTTTGAATAACTTTTGAAAGTATATTTTATTTGAAAGGGTAGTGAGTTATGCATTTAGGTCCTAGATGTCTCACCCAGTTCTACATGATCAAGCATGTTAACCTTAAGGGTTTTTGTGAGACAGGTTTTAGTAGAAGATTTATTTTGAAAAGACCATGAATAATTTTAAAAAAGTTAAATTAATTTTTTTTAAACACAATTTAAATTTATTTTGAAAAGAGATATTTGAATCTAAAATTAACTGAAAATTTGTGTTAGATTCGAATTTAACAAAAAATAATTTGAATTTGAATTTCAAAAATTGGCTTCCAGGTCTTGGCGAGGCACTAGGCCTTCTTTGGCCGTAGCCTTATGGGATCATCCACCCTTTCCTTGACAAAGCCTTTTAATGAAATTTCATTTTCAAAATTATTCTTTGAAAAATTTCTGGTCTAACTAGTTTGGGTCTTGGATCGGTAGCTTCGGCTAGTTCCGCCAAATTGGCTTCCCTAACGTACTATCATCTCACCTCCACCCAATACTATGTTGTTCAATTTTCAATTAACTGATTTAGTCCCAATCCTAATTCTAAGCAAAAAAAAAATAAAACACATAATTAAAACAAACAATTGTCTAAGTAAGGTCACAATTGGAGTAATACTCCGGATTTTCGAAATCAGCAAGATTATGAATTAAATTTTCTAACTTATTGACCTTATGTTTTAGGGTTTTATTTTCTTGTTTCAATTTTCTGACATTTGTTTTAATTAAGTTACATGAATCAATCACATTATTTAAGGTAAATAACGGATTTTCAAATACTGTAAATTTACCTTTGTCGATTGTTTGTGCGGCATTCTTGGTAGCTCTTTTATCTGTGCATTCACGTTGGTAATGCCCGAACTCCTGGCACTTGGAGCATTGAATGCGACTTTTGTTCTTTCATGCTTTTGGAACTGATTCCTTTGTTGCTGGTGGTGTAGACCGAGTCTTACGAGTAGGGCACTGATTTTGGTAGTGCCCTCTCTCCCTGCATGTGTAACAGATTACATGATTAAAATTTGAATTTACACTTTTACCTTTTGGTTCTTTATTGGGAATTTCCCCCTTGATTCTTGCCGCCTCGGATCTAGGCTCATCTTCTGATTTTGTGTCTGAATCGGACTCGGGTACTGGTTGAAGCTCCTTCTTTGGTGGTTCTTTAGGAGTTTTCCCTATACTAAAATTTACACCTTCCTCGACCATTATAGTATCTGATTGATTATTTAATTCTAATTTTGAAAAGAATTCGAAATCGGTTACCGCCTCAGTCAATTCGTCGTCTAATTCTGGTTCGATTTTGGATTCGGGTTCAGACTCTGACTCGGTTGTTTGTGCTTGGACTGAAAGGGCAAGATAATTTACTTCTTCTTCATCTGAGATTTCTTGATGAAGGTTAACCAATTTTTCCCAGATTTCTCTAGCACATCTGCATGGACCTACTAGCTCGAGTTGCTCCTTGGTTAGGCCACATTGTAGGATTGCTGTTGCCCTTGCATCGGTCTCGATTTGATTGAGGGTGTATTCATCCAATTTGTCCCACTCGATGGATGACTCATCTTCTACGGGAAACGAGAATCCCGTTTGGATGATCTGCCATAACTCCATGCGAGCCTTCAGAAGGGACTCCATTTGACATTTCCAAAACGTGAAGTTCTCGCCGGAGAATAGTGGTGGACGTGCACTGTTCCACTCTTGGTTGGCCATTTAGGATAATTCTTGCACACAGAGGAAAAAAGTAGAAATGTACCAAGACTTGGTCTTGGATTAGTAGTGCGGGAGAGAGAGAAAAATTAGCCTAATAAAAACTATTGCACGGATTTCGAGGCAGACTGATATAAAAAAAAATTTTATGTCAAAATTTTGAAAATGTTACTTTACCAATTTTGATGATAAAAAGTAAGACTTTAATGTTTGGAAAAGATTTTCTCAGATTAAGGTAGCACGATTTTCGAGAAAAAATAATATAAAATAATGATAAAAAGTTTATGACAAATTTTCAAAAGTTGATTATTTTGACAATTCTGACTTATGGTAAAAAAATGAGAATTCAAAATTGAAAAAGGCGTAAGGATTTTTTAAATTCACCTACAGATATTTTTAATTTTTAAAATAAAAGGCGAAAAGATGTAGTGGTGTTAAAAAAAAAGAAAAGAAATAAGATAAAAAATTTCGTAAATCCGAAAAACTTTCAAACTGGTGGTTGCACCAAGTTTGAACTACCCCGCTCTGATACCACTTGTTGGATCGAGAATTGCGAGAGAGGGGGGGTGAATGTCGCAATTCGTTCGGATTTAAAAAGAGTTAGTGCGCAGCGGAAATAAGACACAAAAACAATGCTAACACGGTCGTTTTACTTGGTTCGGAGCCTGTGTCGACTCCTACTCCAAGGCCCACGGTCGTTGACCATTTTCTGCGGGCAATTCTATACGTTCGAGAAAGTTTACAATCACAAGTATTACAGAATTAGCTTTGTAAACTTAAATGAATATTTCGTTACCGACGTCCGGTGTAGATCGGAGTATTGGAGCAGCAGGACGTCGTCAGAGCTCGAGATGGAAGATTTCTGGAGCGTGTCGTGGAAGCAGAAGAGCGTATGAAAGTCGCAGTGATTGATTGTTGAAGAAGAGGGTCGAGGGTCCTTTATATAGGGCTGGGGGCGCCCGGGATGCTCGGGGCGCCCCCCACGTGGCTTTCGATCCGGCGAGCCCTCTGGTCAAGGCTGATCTCTGCTTCTTCGGGATCACCTTTGACTGGGGCGCCCGACGCGCGCGGGGTGCCCGGGTTGACCGGTCAAGGCTTCATCTTCTTCGCGAGGGTGAGCTTCTGCAGCTGCCAGTGGCGTGGCACAGTGGGCGCCCGCGACTCGCGGGGCGTCCGACGCGCGCGGGGCGCCCGAAACATCCGGGACGCTCCCAAATGTGCTGCTGTCGAGGCGTTTACTTGCTCTGCTGACTTTGGGTTGACTCTGGGGCGCCCGAACCATCCGGGGCGCCCTGCTCAGCTACTGCCTCACTCCTTTGAGGCTCTCTGAGCTGCAGAAACACAGTCCTTCGGTCCTGCATCCAGGGTTAGTCCAAAACAGCAATTAATAAGTTAATTTTACACAGCCTTGGCTGTCTTGGTTCTGACTTTGGGTCTCCAAAATGGAGCCCTAGGTCGAACCGACGCCTAATGTTCCCTCAAGGGGAACGCGTCCTCACCTACTCCTCTCGGGAGAATTTACCTGGTGCCAACCGGCTCCTCCAGTTGGACTTTTGCCTGACGGTCTTTTGTCAGGTCTTGGATACCGGCAGTCCTTCGCCAGTTGCCTAGCAGTTCTTCGCTAGGGCTTGTCCATTCTGGCAGTCCTTCGCCAGAGCCTAGCAGTCCTTCGCTAGGTCTTGGATGCTGGCAGTCCTTCACCAGTTGCCTAGCAGTCCTTTGCTAGGGCTTGGATACTGGCAGTCCTTCGCCAGCTGCCTAGCAGTCCTTCGCTAGGGCTTGGATACTGGCAGTCCTTCGCCAGGTGCATAGCAGTCCTTCGCTAGGGCTTTTTCTGACACTCAGTGAACAAGTCCTNTGAATCCTTTGCCAATATCAAAACAAGGTTCGATATGGTGCTTCCTGCACCAACAATCTCCCCCTTTTTGATTTATGGCAACACAATTCAAAGTTAAGTAAAGACATATAACAGTTAAGAAAAGAAGGAGTATGAACAGTATAAAAAAATTTTCTATACTCCCCCTAAAACCCTGAATACTAGTGTTATAACACTCTTAACTTTGACCTTTCCTCCCCCTTTGACATATATCAAAAACAAACATGGGTGAACAAGGTAAAAATTTAAAAAGTTTTGCAAACCTAAATTTTGTAACATAACTTTTACTTGGCTTTGCAAAAAGGAATTTTATTTAGGCAAAATTTTGACGCCAAATTTCCAATACTTAGAAAATTACGGGGTTGAAAGAAAATTTTCTAAGTTCAGATGATTCAATTTTTTATTACTTAGAAACTTTCAAGAGAACCTTTTTAAGTTAGAAAATGTTTGGAGTTGGAAAATTTTCAAGAGAGTTTGAATTTTTTACTTAGAAAATTTTCTTACCAGCCAGTAAAGTTGATTTTCCAAAAGATGTACTTAAGCAAAGCTAATATTCGAAAAATGATCTTTTGAAATCAAGTACAGTTAATTTTCAAAAATATTAAACTTTGAAAAAAGCAGGTAAAGTTAATTTTCAAAAATATTTAACTTTGAAAGACAAGTAAAGTTAATTTTAAAAAAACTTAAGTTTTGAAAAACAAGTAAAGTTAATTTTAGAAAATATTGAACATTGAAAGACAAGAACTTTACTTTTTGAAAGACAGGAGAAAAAAAATAATTTTAGCCTTTTCTCTCCTTTCCAATCTCTCCCTTAATGTGAAATTCTTCTCCTTAGCCATATATCAATAAGGAACTTTAAAAAAAATATATAAAAATTTAAAATTTATGTATCAGAGCCTATGAGTTTTGAAAACATAAAAATACTTAGCATAATTTTTGAAAGCATAGCAAAAGCTTAACATGCACCAAAACTCCACTTTGAAAGGCATTTAAAAAAAATTATTTTTGTAGGCAAGTCTTTTAGAAAATTCATTCACTTGGAACACTATTGCCTTGAAAATATTAGTACTTTTGAAAACATTATATTTTGAAAAGTAGAAGTACTTTTGAAAGAGATTGTGCATTTTTGAAGATATAAGAAGATTATGCATTAAAAACTATAAGTGCTTTTATAATATTAGAGAAAATTATCTTTTGAAAGCACTTACAAAAGTATTGTTTTTAACGCATAATATTTTACTTGCTTTGGTTACTTTTCCAGTCTGACACAATCCTAGGAAACCTTGTTAACTACAAGGACAGTTTCCTAAGTGTCCTGGAAATTTTCCAACTCAAGTAAATACTATTTCCAAAAGAATTTAAAAAAATAAAATAATAATATTTTGAAAGAAAATTTAAGTTTTCAAAAGGATTTTAAACGTGCAGTGCATGAAAACATATAATTCAATAATTCTTTTAATTTAATCTCCCCCTAAACTTGACCCAGTCCTAGGAAGCTTGTTGACTACAAGCGATCTTCCTTTGAGTTTTAAGGTTTGATTTAATTATAAGAATTGTCTAATAACTTAAAAAAATTAATAAACACATTTCAGAAATTCTTCTCTTGACTCAAACTCCTCTTAAATTTGACACATCCTAGGAGTCCTTATGGATCATGAAGTGGACCTTCCTCTGTGTCTTTAGGGTTTATTAAAATCAAAAATAATAGTTTTGAATATCAGTACGGTAATATAATTTTAGGAAATTCAACTTGAAATGAAGATAATTTTCAAACATAAGCCCTTTTTCGAAAAATATTTTGAAATGATAATGATTTTTGTAAAGCACAATTTTGACAAATATAGTGATTATTTGAAGGCATAAAACTTCTTCTTTTAATTTGAACTTCCCTTAAATCTGACACAGTCCTGGGAGGCTTGTTGACCACAAGTTAATCCTCCTCTTAGTCTTAGGGTTTGACAAAATTAAAGGAACAATTTTGAACATGCCTTTTGAGTATGATAATTTTTAAGGAGATAGATTTTTGAAAACATAATTTGGTATGATAACACAATTTTCGAAAACCATTTTGAAATGATAATAATTTTTCAAAGATATTTTGAAAGAAAATTAAAAAGAATAAACCACTCCCCTTTACTATTTAACTCAATCTAATGTCCTAGGGACTTCAGTGTTATCCATGTTTGACTATGTTGACTAGGTTTGACCAATAATTGACCCAATCAAGTCCTAGACTTTATTTATTGTGATATTTGACATGAAATAAAAAAAAGTAGAGTACAGTGAATTAATTTGAAAACAAGAGATAATTTTGAATAACTTTTGAAAAATATTTTTTTTTGAAAGGATATTGATTTATGCTTTTAGGTCCTAGATGTCTCACCCAGTTCTACGTGACCAAGCATGTTAACCTTATGGGTTGTATGAGACAGATATTTTAATTTTAAAAAATGATTAATTTTGAAACGTGTGTTTAATTGATTTTAATTGATTTAATTAAGATTTAGTTGATTTTAATTGATTTAATTAAGATTTAATTATTTAAATTGATTTAATCAAGATTTAATTGATTTTAATTGATTTAATCAAGATTTAATTGTTTTTAATTTATTTAATCAAGATTTAATTGATTTTAATTGATTTAATCAAGATTTAATTAGTTGGGTTGGACTAAACTTTTAGGTCCGAAGCATCCCATTTCTAAGTGACAAAACAGGATATCCTTAACTGTTTTGTGAGATGCATATTTTAATAGAAAGATTTATTTTGAAAGAGATATTTAAATCTAAAATTAACTGAAAATTTGTGTTAGATTTGAATTTAACAAAGAGTAAATTGAATTTGAATTTCAAAAATTGGCTTCCAAGTCTTGGCGAGGCACTAGGCCTTCTTTGGCCGTAGCCTTATTGGATCATCAACCCTTTCCTAGACAAAGCCTTTTAGTGAAATTTCATCTTCAAAATTACTTTTTGATAAATTCTGGTCTAACTAGTTTGGGTCTTGGATCGGTAGCTTCGGCTAGTTCCGCCAAGATGGCTTCCCTAACGTACTATCATCTCACCTCCACCCAATACTATGTTGTTCAAATTTCAGTTAAGTTGGTTCAGTCCTTAAACTATCTAAGCAAAAAAAATAAAAACAAAAATAAAAAAAAACACATAATTAAAACAAGCAATTGTCTAAGTAAGGTCACAATTGGAGTAATACTCCGGATTTTCGAAATCAGCAAGATTATGAATTAAATTTTCTAACTTATTGACCTTATGTTTTAGGGTTTCGTTTTCTTGTTTCAATTTTCTGAAGTTTGCTTTAATTAAGTTACATGAATCAATCACATTATTCAAGGTAAATAACGGATTTTCAAATACTGTAAATTTACCTTTGTCGATCGTTTGTCCGGCATTCTTGGTAGCTCTTTTATTTGTGCATTCACGTTGGTAATGCCCGAACTCCTGACACTTGAAGCATTGGATGCGACTTTTGTCCCTTCGTGCTTTTGGAACTGGTGTCGTTTGAATTTTACGAGTAGGACACTCACTTTGGTAGTGCCCTCTCTCCCTGCATGTGTAACAAATTACATGATTTTTAAAATATGATTTTACACTTTTACCTTTTGGTTCCTTATTGGGAATCTCCCCCTTGATTCTTGCCGCCTTGGATCTAGGCTCATCTTCTGATTCTGTGTCTGAGTCGGACTCGGGTACTAGTTGAAGCTCCTTCTTTGGTGGTTCTTTAAGATTTTTCCCTGCAAAAGAGTTTACCCCTTCCTCGACCATTACAGTATCTGTTTGATTATTTAATTCAAATTTTGAAAAGAATTCAAAATTTGTTACCGTCTTAGTTAATTCGTCATCTGATTCTGGTTCAGACTCTGACTCGGCTGTTTGTGCTTGGACCGAAAGGGCAAGATAACTTACTTGATCTTCTTCTTCATTTGAGATCTCTTGATGAAGATTAACCAATTTTTCCCAGATTTCTCTAGCACATCTGCATGGACCTACTAGCTCGAGTTGCTCCTTGGTTAGGCCACATTGTAGGATTGCAGTTGCCCTTGCATCGGTCTCGATTTGATTGAGGGTGTGTTCATCCAGTTTATCCCACTCGATTGATGACTCATCTTCTACGGGAAAAGAAAATCCCGTTTGGATAATATGCCATAAGTCCATGTGGGCCTTCAGAAGGGACTCCATTTGACATCTCCAAAACTTGAAGTTGTCGCCGGAGAATAGTGGTGGTCGAGCACTGTTCCACTCGTGGTTGGTCATTTAGTTTAATCCTTGCACACAAAAGAAATTACAGAATTGTACCAAGACTTGGTCTTGGATTAGTAGTGCGGGAGAAAAAAAAATAGCTAAAAATAAATATTGCACGAATTTCGAGGCGAAATAATAATAATAAAATAATAAAAATATTTTATGACAAATTTTTGAAAATACTGATTTTGTAAATTCTGATTAATGATGAAAAAGTAGGAATTTAATGTTTAGGAAAAAATTTGCTTAGCACGATTTTTGAGAAAAATATTAAAATAATAATAAAAAAATTTATGACAAATTTTCAAAAGTTGTTCGTTTTATCAATTCTGAGTAATGGTGAAAAAATGAGAATTCAAAATTGAAAAAGGCGAATAGAATCGAGTGGTGTTGCACCAATCTCGATTAACGAAAAAAAAGATTTTAAAAAGATAAAATAATTTTGAAAATCCGAAAGACTCTCAAATTGGTGGTTGCACCAAATTTGACCTTCCCCGCTCTGATACCACTTGTTGGATCGATAGAGTCGATAGAGGGGGGGTGAATATCGACAAAACTTTTCGAATTTATGGAGAGAGTAATTTGCACAGCGGAAATAAACAAAACACGCGAACACAGTATCTTTTACTTGGTTCGGAGCCTAGGTCGACTCCTACTCCAAGGCCCACGATCGTTGATCGTTTACTTTGGGCAATTCTATATGAACGCAAAAATCAGTTTACAGAAAGAGATTTACAAGTATAGCACTATAAACTTTTAAACGAAATTTCTTCTGTTACCGACGTCCGATTGTAGGTTGACTTTCCGGAGCAGCAGGACGTCGTCGCTCGAGTTGGGCAGTTTCTGGAACAAGGCGTGAGCACAGAAGAGTATGGAAGCTTTGGTATGAAGTTGATTATCAAGCTTGTGGTCGAGGGGTGCTATTTATAGCCCCTAGGGCGCCCTGGACGTCGGGGGCGCCCTGCCACGTGTCAGGCGATCTGCAGATCGCTCGGTCAACTTCTATCCCGCTCGAACAGGGATTAAGTTTGACAACGGGGGCGCCTTGGTCGTAGAGGGCGCCTTGGCTGACTTCTTCCGCGCAGAAATCTCGGCTGTGGATAAAGCTGGAGCTTCGCAGTCTTGGGCTGGAGGCGCCTTGGCTGCTGAGGGCGCCTTCGCTGACGAGGGCGCCTTCGCTGTTGAGGGCGCCTTGCTCTGTAAGCAGCTGAAGCCCTTTTTGCTTCACTTGATTTTGGTTCACCTTGAGGGCGCCCTGGACACTCAGGGCGCCTTACTCAGCTGCTGCCTCACTCCTTTGAGGCTCTCTGAGTTGCAGACACACGTTCCTTCAGTCCTGCATCCAGGGTTAGTCCAAAACACAATAAAATAATTAATTATTATTTTATACAGCCTTAGCTATCTTGGTTCTGACTTTGGTCTCCAAAATGGAGCCCTAGGTCGAACCGACGCCTACTGTTCCCTCGACGGGGAACGCGTCCTCACCTACTCCTCTCGGGAGATTTTTACCTGATGCTAACCGTTTCTCTGGTTGGACTTTTGCCTGACGGTCCTTTGTCAGGTCTTGGATGCCGAGCTGCCCTTCGCCCGGTGCCTAGCATTCCTTCGCTAGGGCTTGGTGACTAGCAGCCCTTCGCTAGTTGCCTAGCAGCCCTTCGCTAGGACTTGGTGACTAGCAGCCCTTCGCTAGTTGCCTAGCAGCCCTTCGCTAGGACTTTGTTTCCTGGCAGCCCTTCGCCAGGTGCCTAGCAACCCTTCGCTAGGACTTTTCCTGCACACTTAATGAGCAACGTTAGATCACAAATAAACTTAACTTTGAATCCTTTGCCAATATCAAAACAAGGTTCGATATGGTGCTTCCTGCACCAACACTATCCATGTCTATGAATTTTCTATTCAAATGATTGCATGCATACCTGCTTTGGAAGTCTAATTCAAACTTGATTTCAAATCGGTTGGAACCATGACTGTAATACACACTTGGAAGTATGACTTTTCAATCCAATCCAATCCATGAGGTTTAGCTTCAATATGCCATGATTTGGATTGAATTCCATAGTTCACTGTAAATCTAGAAGTTAGCCAAAATATTTGCAATAACACATGATATATCTTAGGTTTAAGTGTTCTTATGTTTAAGATGAACCTAGTTGAGTATGTCATGACTTTAATGTATGTGTTATTAATATTAATCTATGGCATGAAAATTTCATTTAAGAACAAGATGAACACATTACGTCTCAACTTCCTCATTGTTTTGTTTTAACTGATCACTCATAAGGCCTTGATAAACAAGAACATGAGCTTAAGGTATAGGATTAATGTTTTCTTTGTATCAAACTCAAATTCCATGACTTGTTTGTTGTTCCCACTGATCATGCTTTGATACAAATCTGTTTTTGATACTCAAGTTCATGCTTAGCACATAATGATCATGCTTAGAGAATATTAATGATGTTTTGATACAAATCTGTTTTTGGATTTTTTTTAATCCATAGAAATTCTTTGATATGAAAATATACTTTTTGGTTAAGGGACCCCATGATTAGGATCAAATGAATTAAAACTAATTGAATTAGGGTCTAGGAATGGTTAAGGGTTGAAACAAATCTATTTCTGAAACTGATCAGGTTCAGAAAACAGTCTGTGTCAGACCTGATCGTCCACCGACCGATCAGGACTCACCCTGATTGGTCTGGTGACCAATCAGGAATCATACTGATCAGTCGGTGACCGATTAGATCAACACTGATCAGAGGTATCAGACTACTCCTTAGTCCGATGACATTTCATCAAGTTGTATCAGATTACTTGATCATTTTGATACAAACAAATCTGATACACACCTGATTATTCCAAGAACATGATCATACTTGATCTTCCATTGGTACAAACCTGGTACTAAGTGAGTACAAGTTTGTTCAAATGTTCAAAGAAGGGTAGGAATTTTTAAGACCCTTGATTCTCAGAACTTTTTCTGAAACATCAAGTATTAAAATGCTGATTTGATACAAACCTATGTTGGAATATTTAAATTCATAAGGAAGGGTTTGTTAAGTCATAACTCTTGGTCTTAATGTCGTGTTTCAGAAATGTTTCTGGAATGTCGAATATCAATGGAGTTTACACCCTTGTTTTGGAATGTAAATTGTTAATGCAGTCTGATCAGGAACGTATCAGGGTTTTTGAAATTTTTCTGAAATCTGATCGCTCTCTAGATTAACAAGAAATATTTCTGTATCAAATAATCAACGTACCTGATCGGTCACAGAGACCAATCAGGATTATGTGCCCGATACAGCTGCATTCTTTACTTGTCATATGAAACATATACATGTTTGACCATGATATATTTCTGTATATGTTTTCATGTGCAATTCACACTTATTGTTGTATGATGCATATACATTGTTGCCATGATACATTTATGATATATGTCTTTCATATGCAATTCAAAAGTTTACCTTTGATTATTTTGGGTTTGGGGAGAGACCCGTGTTTGAGGGGGAGGTATGTTTAAACTTAATAACCATACCCTTTTCGATGTTTGACAAAGGAGGAGAGAATGGTTGATTAAGTTTAGGATTATTGTAGGGGGAGGATTTTAATTCCCTTACAATAATTGAACTGCCTTCAATTGATCATTAATGTCTAAACTTAAATCGAGTTGTCAAACAACAAAAAGGGGGAGAATGTTGATGCAGTCTGACCCTGATTATTTTCTTGGTGTTTGACACCGATTTAAGTTAGATTAAAGTTTGGTTGAATTCGGATTAAGTCCAAGTGGATCGGGAGATCACACGCTGGTGTGTGAAAAGTCCTAGCTTGGAGGGCTAGGTATGAAAAAGTCCTAGCTTGGAGGGCTAGGTGTGAAAAATCCTAACTTGGAGGGTTAGGTGGGGAAAAATCCTAGCTTGGAGCGCTAGGTGTGAAAAGTCCTGGCTTAGAGGGTCAGGTCCTAGCTTGGAGGGCTAGGTGTAAAATGTCCTGGCTTGGAGGGTCAGGTCCTAGCTTGGAGGGCTAGGTGATTGAAATCCCGGTGAGTGAAGTCGGGTCCTGGTGAGTGAAGCCAGGCGATTGAAATCCTAGTGAGTGAAGCTAGGATGAAATCCCGGTGAGTGAAGCCGGGTCCTGGTGAGTGAAGTCAGGTGATGGAAATCCTAGTGAGTGAAGCTAGGCTGAAATCCCGGTGAGTGAAGCCGGGTGACCGAAACCCTGGTGAGTGAAGCCGGGTGACCGAAACCCTGGTGAGTGAAGCCGGGTGACCGAAACCCTGGTGAGTGAAGCCAGGTCCTAGCTTGGAGGGCTAGGTTGAAGTCCCGGTGAGTGAAACTGGGCACGGAGTCTTGGTCCGGGGGACTAAGAAAGAGTCAGAGAAGGGCTGGAGGCTTGTTCTCTTGACTTAGAGTGGATTTGACCTTGCCTGGATAGGTCTGGTGACCGATCAGGGGGTTTGGCACGGAGTTCCCTCATGGATCGGTCTGGTGACCGATCCAGCTATGTCTGATCGGTCTAGTGGCCGATCAGGGAGCATACAGTGGGTTTTGGGAACCTTACTGCTTGGCTCCTGATTGGTTTGGTGACCGATCTGGAACACTATTCAGATCGTTCTGGTGAACGACCATTTGTCGTAAGGTTCTCGCTATGATCGATCAGGATGACTCCTGATCGGTCAGGAAGCAGCCTGATCGGTCTTGTGACCGATCAGGGCGCAGCCTGATTGGTCTGGGGACCGATCTGGAGTGTGCAGCAGATTGCTGGATAGGTCTGGAGACCAATTAGGAGTGTGCAGAAGACTGCTGGATCGGTCTGGTGACCGATCAGGGTCCTCTCTGATCGGTCTGGGGACCGATCAGGAGCAGAACTTTAATTTAAATACGCTATCAGAAGTGTCTGATCGCGTCTGTTTTCTCTGCCGATTCTCTGATACATTGCTGATTTCATTTGATATGCATTGCTAAGCCTCTGTTGGAGTGTGCAGGTGATAGCAGATGATTCAAACACTCAAGGAGGGTCAATGGGAGGCTTTCCTTGGAGCAGGTTTGTTTGTTTCTCCTTCTCAGGTTTCAACGGCAACTGGAGCAGCTGGCGACTGACGGAGACTCAGCTGGAGAGGAGGTCTTCAGTGGACTGAGTGCTCAGGGAGGTCAGTGGGTTCAGGCTGGCTCAGTGGATGCTGATGAAGCTTGCGATGGTGAGAGGGAGCTTAAGAAAATGCTGGAAGCAGAGGAGCGAAAAAAAGGACGAACATACAGAAACTTGAGGAGTTCAGCTGGGTTGTGTCGAGAGCTCTCTGTTGCTTGTGTGCTTAAGTGTTCTTGTTGCATTCCTGTGAGATCTGTGTGAGCGTTCCTTCTTGTGTGATCTCTTGTACTCAAGTTCAATCATCCGTGAGATCTATGGAGAGGTTTCTCCACCGAGAAGGAGGCTCTATCTTATCCGGTGTTCATCGGGGCTTGATCTGCCGACGATCAAGGGACCGCCCACCTTAAGGGCACGCCAAGGAGTAGGGGCAAGTTATCCCCGAACCTTGTATATCGCTGTGTTAGCATTGGATTGATTCCTTGCTCTGTTTTATTTTTTCTGTTGCATTTTGTTTCCGCTGCTACTAATCTGATCACAAAAAGAAAGTTCAAAGAAGAGGGAGCGATTTGAGTGTCTGGCTACATTCACCCCCTCTCTATAGTCATTCAAGTTCCAACACATACATCATAACTAGATGAGTAATCGAATCTTGGACTTCCCCTTTGTGACAATAGGCAAAAGGCAGTCAAGAACAATCTTATAGAGAATGTTACTGACTGCGGAGATGCGATTAGCATCAAAGATACATTTAAGGGGAAGTCAAGGATTATTAAAATAATGACTATGAATTTGATCAATGGTCACATAAGAAAATGAACCCGTGAAAGACTTAACAACGTTAGGAAAGTATCTGAATGAGTTCTCCGATACCCGACATCCTAAAAAGGACCCTAACAGTTTAGGTGTAAATGAAATGGTGACTCCCCAAGCATGAACTCATATGCCAGACCATCAGAATTAATGCAAAAGAGATTGACATAGAACTCTTTATAATGATCGATATTGATGTAATGCTGGCAACCCACTAATTTATCTAACCCAAAATACGTGATGATCTCAATGAGATCAGGAGTGATCTCTTCAAAATATGAGCGATTGAGATACCGATAATTCATCAAGGTGAAGTCGAAATTCTCAAATCTTAGCCGGGCGACCTCGGAACGAAACCGAGGTGCTATAGGATCAGTAGGAGGTTGTCGGGAAGTTCGCTCACCAATCCTATGATGGGGATCGATGCGCCAGCTAGAGGGGGTGAATAGCCGATTACCCATTTTCAATCACTCGTTCTTCCTACACGGTTAGTTTGCGCAAGTGGAATAATATAAACTGAAAACTAACGCAAAGGAAGATAAACCAATTTACGTGGTTCAGAGATAAAGTTCCTACTCCACGGCAGTCCGTAAGGTGGACGATCCCGACCTGTCGGTGAATGAGTCCCCGGAAGACCTCCGGCTAGCTCGCGTAGCTCCTTGTGGGTGTAGAAATCTCGCCTCAACACTCACCTGAGCACTTTGACTACTAATTGGCCTTTAATCAAAGTCAATTTCATCAACCCTAGCCAGCCAAACCGAGCTCCCTTAAATAGAGCTCGTGGCTGAACTAGCCGTTACCAGTCTGGTTCTAACCGAATCCGAACGTTACAACCCAACGTTCGAATTCCAACCGACACTAGTCGATTGCACAGACGATCAGTCGACTGATCTTTCTGTGCCCTAGACCAATTGACTGCTACAAGCCGCAGTCGACTGCCCAAACCCTAAACTTAGGATTTCAACCCCGAGTACAGTCACTCGGCACTCGTCCTCGCCCGACCAACCTAGGCCTAGCCTTCTAGCATCCTCCATCAGCCTTGTGTCCCTCAGATGTCTCTCCATTCTTCACGCTTTGTCTTCTGAAGCTTTCTTCGGCCTCGATCCTTGTTATTAGATCTTCCTCAATTGCCAAGATTACACTTAGACTTTTTTCCTTTGTTGTACTTATATCCTGCATACTCACAATGCATATTAAATACAACAATAATCCTAACTTAAATCTTTGCCCAAACATCAAAGCCCAAGGTACCTAGATTGCTCCAATAATCTCTCCCTTTTTGATGTTTGGCAACCCATTTAAGTTAGGGAACCAATCAACAAAGCATAAATCATGGAACCTAACCTTAGGCTCTCCCTTTACCTAAACTCCCCCTTGAGTAGGTTTTCTTTGCAAAAGTACTTCTCCCCCTTTGTCAACAAATGCTCCCCCTTCACCTAAGCTCCCCCTTGAGCTTGGATTTTTTGCAAAGGTGTGTTGATTTCCCACTTAAACCCAACATTTCTCCCCCTTTGCCACACATCAAAAAGAGCTCCAACAATATCCCAATTATTACATTCTTTAATCTTAAAAGACCACAAACATTGTGTATTAACCCCTATAAGGTTATACACAAGTCCAACATCATCAAGACACATTTCGACTTTATTGAAAACAATTTCAGCCTGTATCAGTCGACTGAGGCAGTTACCAGTTGACTGACCTAGTCAAAAAACCATACAGTAACTAGTCTCTCTCTAGACAGCATTGTTACCAGTCGACTGCCCCCTGAGCCAGTCGATTGATACCCTGATTTCATCCCATTTCTGCATTTCTGACCCAATTTTAGAAATGCACCAGAAATTTCACAAGTCTCCAAAAATTTCTAAATTTTGTAGAGAGGTTTGTGGTACCCGTATCTACTTGGGAAAAATATATTTAAAAATGTATATATCTCGGATCCCATGATTGACATAAAACCCAAAACTATGTAAATGGTTCAATAGAACATTGATCTAAAGTCCTAGTTTTGGCTTCCTTTTGACATATATGTCCATACCAAACTACAATGCATCCCTAGCATTGGTTTATATGAAATCTACACATTAAAAACCAATTTACATGCAATATGACCCTAATGTCATATTTTCATGTATGAAACATAAACCCAATGTGTCAAAACCTAAGGATTGAGACTCAAATTCGTCTCCAAACCCTTTGGCACATTCCATGATTCATCTAGACTTCCGGGAGAAATCCTCTCGAGATCCATTGACCATGAGTCCCAACTTGGCTCCTAGAGCTCCCTCTTGAGCTCTTAGCCTTAGCCACCTCTCTAGGTGACTCTTCTACCAACACAAGACCACACCGGTATTCCTTCGGTGATTCTTGGCCTACAAGTTTAATTTTCTTAATCTTGGGCACCTTGTCGTTGGTTAAGTTCTTCTTTCCCTTAATTTTAAATGGCTTATCCTTGCCATTTTTGGATTTCCCATCCTTGGTATAGTTATATGTTACTCTAGCATATTTCCTTTCATTAACCTTGGATGTACTCAATTTGACATTTTTGGGGTTTTGAACACCCAAACACATGTCATGTCCCTTAGGTCCAATAATGAACCTATCTAGAACTCTCTCCATTTCTTCAAGCCTTGCCTTCAAGACTTGATTTTCCAACTCTAAACCTCTAACCCTAGAATCAACATGTCTATCTTGGACATTCCTAGACCTACCCACCTTTCTAGGTTTAATGCCTTGCTCATTTACTATCTTCCTTCCCTTAGGCATGGTAGTTTGGGTCCTATTTGGTCTAATCTTGGGTTATGATTTCCTAGGGTTATCTACTTTGCTAACTCTATTCCTATCATTATACCTAAATCCATGATTATGCTTAGGTAAATAATCTATATTATTTTTAACAAGCATATATGAATTAGAAATTGGATTGAATTTCAAATAAGGGATTACCTTTCCTTTTACCTTTGAAACTCCCCCTGGATTTGAGCTCCTCTACTTCTCCAATTTCTTCAGCCCTAGCTTCTTAAGCTCTCCTTTCCTTGGGCATTTTGTGTAGTAGTGGCCTCGCTCACCACACGTGAAGTAAATTATATGCTTCTTATCTTTAGTTTCATCCCTATAACCCTCATTAGTTTTTAAATGAACTTTACCGAGTTTAGGCTTTACCTCTTTTACCTTCTTGAGTGAAAGACACATACTCTTGTAGTGTCCCATTTCCCCACATTCAAAGCATTTGATGTGGGATTTTTCACTCTTCTCGGTAGTCGAGGTTGAGGGTTGAGCTTCCAAGATCTCCTCCACCTTGGATTGCTTTTCTTCTTCCTCACTTGAGGATGTGGACGATTCCACTTCCTTCTCCTCTTCGGATGTTGCACTTGATTCAACTTCCGATTGGTTCTTCTCTTTCTCTTGGACCATTGAGCCCTTATCCTTGGACTCCTTCACTCCTTGTCCTTGTGTCGAATTTTCATGTAGAGTTATCACCTTTCTCTATAACTCATAAGCATTCTTGTATTCTTCTACACGTGACACAATATAAAAAGGTAATAAATTTAACACAATTCTCGTTACCTCCTTATCCGACTCCGCTTCCTCCTTCTGATCCTTGGTCCAATACCGAAGTCGGAGGTGTTTTCCCTTCTTGTCCGTTGGAGCCTCGAATCGAACCTCCAATGCGGTCCAATGGTCCCAATTCATTTGGAACTAAGTCTCCAACCGCTTCCTCCAATAATCGAAGTCGTCTCGATCATATGGAGGTGGGATTCGAGTATCTTATCCTAGCGGACTTTCCGAGTCCATCTTCCTCTAGCGCCTTTGCTCTTTTAGCGATTAGTCCAACAAGAGCGACTTCGGCTCTGATACCACTTATTGGAGATCGACGCGTCGGCTAGAGGAGTGAAAAGCCGATCACCCATTTTCAATCACTCGTTCTTCCTACACGGTTAGTTTGCGCAAGCGGAATAATATAAACTAAAAATTAACGCAAAGGAAGACAAACCAATTTACGTGGTTTGAAGATAAAGCTTCTACTCCACGACAGTTCGTAAGGTGGACGATCCCGATCCGTTGGTAGATGAGTCCCCGGAAGACCTCCGGCTAGCTTGCGTAGCTCCTTGTGGGTGGCGAAACTGTTGGATCGAGAAAAACGATAGAGGGGGGTGAATATCGTTAAAACTTTTTTTCGGATTAAGGAAAGAGTAAATGCAGCGGAAACAAAACAATCACACAAGTATTTTACTTGGTTCGGAGTCGCGGTCGACTCCTACTCCAAGGCCCACGGTCCTTGACCGTTTACTTTGGGCAATTCTATAATCGCGCAAAAGGTTTACAAATTTCAGTACAAGAATATTGTAGTAAAAGAAAAGAGCTACACTTTTCGTTACCGACGCCCGATGTGGATCGTACTTCGGAGCAGAGGGTCGTCGTCGGCGCTGGAATCTCGAAGTCGGAGTTTGCCGGAGCGGAGCGCTTGAACGAAAAGCTTTGGAGCGTTAGAAAGTTATGTTCTTGAAGCCTTGGGATCGAGCACCCTTTTATAGAGTTCCTGGGGGCGCCTGAGACGTTGGGGGCGCCTGACACGTGCCTTCATCTGCGAAAAACTCAATCCGCAGCTCGGTCAGCGCTTATCCCCTTCGACTCGGCCTCTGGAGCTGACTGGGGCGCCCGGGACCTCCTGGGCGCCTAGCTTGAATTGGTCCACTGGCTTCGTGGCTGATTTGCTTCGATTACCTCTTTGGCTTTGACCTTGGGCGCCCGGGACCTCCCGGGCGCCTAGCCTAGTGTGGTTTCGATGTGGTTCTTGCTTCCTTGCTGTTTTGGCCTTGACCTTGGGCGCCCGAGACCTCTCGGGCGCCTAGCCCAGCTGCCTGCCCCTTTCCTTTGGGGCGTTCTGAGCTGCAGAAACACACTCCTTCGGTCCCTGCAACCAAGGTTAGTTCCAAAACAAACAAAGCAAGAATATTAGTCAATATTTACAGTCGTAACTGTCTTGGTTCTGACTTCGGGTCTCCCAAATGGAACCCTAGGTCGAATCGACGCCTACTGTTCCCTCGACGGGGAACGCGTCCTCACTTACTCCTCTCAGGAGAGTTTACCTTTTGCCAACCGGCTCCTCCAGTTGGACTTTTGCCCAATCCCCTTGACTAGGTCTTCTTGCCCAACTTTCGGTTAGGTCTTCGGTGCCCAGCCCCTTGCCAGAACTTCGTGCCCAGTCCTCGACCAGGACTTCTTTGCCCGACTTCCGGTCTGGTCTTCTTGCCCAGTCCTTGACCAGGACATCTTTGCCCAGCCCTTTGCTAGGACTTCATGCCTAGTCCTCGACCAGGACTTCTTCCTGCATACTCAGTGAACAAGATAGACAACAATAACATCTTAACTTCTGAACTCTTTGCCATTATCAAAACTCAGGTTTGACTTAGGTGCTGCCTGCACCAACAGAACCCTCGCCACAACCCGCAATACTCACCTGAGCACTTAGACTACTAATTGGCCTTTAACCAAAGCCTATTTCGTCAACCCTAGCCAGTCAAACCAAGTTCTCTTAAATAGAGCTCGTGGCTGAACTAGTCGTTACCAATCGATTGGTGTCAACACCAGTCGACTGGTTCCAACTGAATCCAAACGTTATAACCCAATGTTTGAATTACAGCCGATACCAGTCGACTGATCTTTTTGTACCTTACATCAGTCGACTGCTACAAACCGCTGTCGACTGCCCAAACCCTAAACCTAGGGTTTCATCCCCGAGTATAGTCACTCAGCACTCGTCCTCACCCGACCAACCTAGACCTAGCCTTCTAGCCTCCTCCATCAGTCTTGCGTCCCTCGGATGCCTCTCCATCCTTCAATCTTTACTTTCTGGAGCTTCCTTCGATCTCGGTCCTTGATGTCAGATCTTCCTTAATGTTGAGGCAATCGGCCCTTGAATGATTGGAAGATCATGGTTTTGATGTGTGGGCGAATAAGTTTAAAGTTAGAGTGTTGTGTTGTATTTGATATATGTGATTGAGTTTGCAGGACTTGGAGAATCACACCTGGTGGACCTATCCGAGGGACGAGAGCCGAGGGAGGAGAGCTCCAAGGGCAAGCCGGGAAGTGGACTTCAAAGGGCACACGTGAAGGGTGGCATGGAGGCAAGCCAAGGAAGGCTTGCATGCGCATCCGAGGGACGATAGCCAAAGGAAGAGGACTTCAAAGGGCGAGCCAAGGGAGCAGACCTGAAGGCACACGCGAAGGAGAAGGTTCGGAATGGTTGGAACTGAGCTGGGAGGCAGGGCAGTCGACTGGCCCAGAGGTAGTCGACTGCCAAAACTCACAGAAAGTTCGCAGCTTCAGACCAGTCGACTGGCCTTGGGGCAGTCGACTGGTATACCCCAAAACTAGCCGTTGGCTAGCTGTTTGCTAGCCGTTGGCTAGCCGTTGGAAGGCATTTAATGCCGGGGCAGTCGACTGCCATCTGGGCAGTCGACTGGTGCGAGTCTGGACAGACTGCGAATCTGTCCTTTTCACCTATAAAAGGAGGTCTCGTTACACGTGTCTGTACAGTTACGTACAGTAACGAAGTGCTACCCAATCGTAGAGTGATCTTTTGCTTCCTCCACCATAATTCTACATCTGTAAAGAGGAAGCTACTGCTGTAAAGGTTTCTCCACCTCAAGGAGACTTTTCGATAGTGAAAAGTGGTGCTCGCGGCGTGGATCCTTGGATTAGTCACCCATCTGGGTGGATACCAAGTAAAAGAATTCTTGTTAGCAATGTTATTTGTTTACATATTATTTCCGCTGCGCTAACATCTGTGTATAGATCAAAACGATCCGCGAAAGTGCATTCACCCCCCCCCCTCTGCACGCCTACATCGATCTTTCAGTTGGTATCAGAGCAGGTGCGTTTTGGAAGATCTAACAATCAACCAGAACATCTGCAATGGCGTTTCAAGAGGGATACTCCACCGCACGACCATCATTCTTCGACGGCAACGACTTCGCGTACTGGAAAGGTAGAATGCAGTACTATCTTATGAATGACATAGAAACTTGGATAAGTGTTGCAGATGGCTTCGAGACGCCCGTCGACGAAAGAGGAGATCCTACCCCTATGAGAACATGGTCTAAAGAAGTGATGAAAAGGGTGCAGTCAAATGCCAAGGCCACCACTACACTGCAGTGCGGGCTCTCGAAGGAGCAACTGAACAAGGTGGGGCCATTCAAGAGCGCCAAAGAGCTATGGGACAAGTTGGTAGAACTGAACGAGGGATCAAACGAGTCCAGAAGAGCCAAGAAGGACTTGTTGGTGGCCCAACTGCAATCCCTCTCCATGAAGAGCAACGAGACCGTCAGCCAGCTGCACGGAAGGGTAAAGGAAGTGATCAACGAGCTTCATGTAATTGGAGAGAAAATCGAAAATCGGGATATCGTCAGGTATGTCTTACAAGCCTTCCCGAGAACCACCCTGTAGGCATCCATGGTTGATGCTTACAAGGTATCGAGGGACTTATCTTTAGTTAAATTAGACGATCTATTTTGTGAATTTGAACTGCACGAGCAAGCTAACATTTCGGCAAAAGAGAAAGGTATTGCTTTTGTTGCAGAAAAGGAGAAGAAGAGGAGAAAGGAGAAGAAGAAGGTGATTTACTCATCATCCTCAGACTCGGAGGAGTCAAGTGCCTCTATGGACAGTGACCAAGAGGCCTTTATGGTAAGAAAATTTCGTAAAGCATTTAAAAGTTTTTCTAACAAATCATATGCTAGGAAAGGGGCCAAAGGTAAGGGTAAGCCCAAGGAGATAATCTGCTACAACTGTCATCAAGAGGGACATATGAAGAATGAGTGTCCCCAGTTGAAGAAGAGGGAGGACAAGAAGGAAGAGAAGAAGAAGAGCGACAAGAAGAGATCAAAGGGGAAGGAGAAGAGTGTCACGAACCTCAAGGCGACTTGGGACGATCCCTCATCCTCAGAGGAAGAAGAAGAGCAAGTCTCCCACTTCGCTCTTATGGCACAAGATGATTCAAACTCTTCAGACGATGAACGAAGCTCAAGCAGTGAAGATGAGAGCTCATCCACCTCATCATCATCAGAGTCAGAAGCTTCGGTAAGTGAGGTATACCACTTACCCTCTTCTACCTTAGTGAAAATTATTTCTAGCACGAACATGGATTTAGCTAAGGCTAAAAGTAGAATTAAGGACCTTAAGGAAGAAATTGTCATGCTTAGAGTAGAGACTATTAAACTTAAGGATTTGCATGCTAGCTCTACCTCTTCACATGTTTCACATATTGAAAATGAAAATAAGGAGTTAAGGAAACAAGTAGATGACCTCACAAAAGCCCTTAGGAAATTTTAAGTAGGATCAAGTAACCTTGATATGATCATTAACAGCCAAAGGGCGGTATATAACAAGGCAGGATTGGGCTATAGGCCTAAGACCAAGGAAGTAGCTTTTGGTTCACTTACCGGTAGGATTGGTGCATCTAGGAGACTAGGGGCTAAGGGAACCACAAAGAAGGCATGGGTACCTAAGAAATTTTTAAATGATTCTTCTGGATCAAAAATATGGGTACCAAAAGAGTGTGTTTTTGTGTTTAGGTAAAAGTGAAGGAGGCCCCAATCTTGTGGATAGTAGATAGTGGATGCTCAAGACACATGACCGGAGATGTGAGCAAGTTCACCACTATTAGCTACTTAAGAGAAGGGACGGTCTCCTTTGGGAACAGTGGAAAGTTAAGAATCATTGGTAGGGGCGCAATTGAGGTATCTCCCACTATTTCAATTCATAAGGTACTTTTAATTCAAGATATGAAGTTTAACTTATTAAGTGTAAGTCAATTATGTGATGCCGGTTTTAGAGTAGAATTTCATGCTAAAAAATGTATAATAAAACAATGTGAATCAAATACTATCATATTAGAAGGGTTTAGAGAAGCAAACTTGTATTATCTTGATCTATCTTATACTACTAACAATGTTGTTAAGTGTCTCATGTCCAAAGAAGAAGAAGGGTGGTTGTGGCACCAGAGACTTGGACACGTCAACATGAGGAGCATTGCAAGAGTAGCCAAGGAAGAATTGGTGAAGGGGCTCCCAATGATCAAGTACGAAAAGAACAAGTTGTGTGATGCATGCCAAGAGGGTAAGTAATCCAAAGCATCACACAAAGGTAAAACTTCAATTATCACTTCATTGCCTTTAGAACTTTTACATATAGACTTATTTGATTGCCATAGTACTCCATCACTTGTAGGAAGTAAGTATTGCTTAGTGATAGTTGATGACTTCTCTAGGTTTGCTTGGGTCTATTTCTTGAAACATAAGGATGATACCCTAAAATTTTATAGGTTTTAGTAAAAGGGTTGAAAACGAAAAGAACATCAAAATAAACCGAATTAGGAGTGACCATGGTGGGGAGTTCCAAAATGCTAGTTTCACACAATTTTGTGTTAAAAATGGATACAAGCATGAGTTCTCATGCCCAAGAACTCCTCAACAAAATGGGTAGTTGAAAGGAAGAACCGAGCCTTACAAGAAGCTGCTAGAACTATGCTTAATGCATACTCTCTTCCTAGATACTTCTGGGCCGAAGCGGTTAACACCGCTTGCTATATTCAAAACCGGGTGTTAGTACATAGGTTTTTAGGAAAAACACCTTTTGATCTTTGGAATGGAAGAGTACCCCAAGTCCACTATTTTAGGGTCTTTGGATGTAAAGTCTACATCTTAAACACCAAAGACGACCTAAGAAAATTTGAGTCAAAAGCCGATAAAGGAATATTAGTAGGGTATTCATTGACTAGTAGGGGTTACAGAGTGTACAACAAGAGGACAAAAATGATTGAGGAGTCCTCAAATGTAAAATTTGATGAAACCACTAGTACTTACCCTAGAAAGGCTTCTATTGATAAAGATATAGAAGAAGTCCAACCCCTTGCCCAAAGAATTGCCCAAGACCTACATTTGGAGGGCAATGATCAAGGGGGAGTAAGAAACACACTAGAGGATGAGGAAGAAGGAGTAAATGAACCTACAACCTCTAGACCCTTGAGACATCACCATGACATCCCATTGACCAAATTGTGGTGATGTCACTCAAGGAGTAAGGACTAGGTCATACTTTAGGGATCAAACTAGTCAAATAACTCTAATCTCCCAATTAGAACCCAAGACCATTGATGAAGCATTGGGAGATGTTGATTGGGTCTTGGTCATGCAAGAAGAGCTAAACCAATTTGAGAGGAGTGAAGTATGGGAGCTAGTTCCTAGACCCACTGATTGTACCATTGTGACCACTAGATGGGTTTTTAGGAACAAATTAGATGACCAAGGTAAAATCACTAGGAACAAGGCTAGATTGGTAGCTAGGGGTTTAACCAAGTTGAGGGATTAGATTATGATGAAATCTACGCCCCCGTAGCTAGGTTAGAATCAATTAGAATTCTACTAGCCTATGCCGCTCACATGGGTTTTTACACTCCACCAAATGGATGTGAAGTCGACATTCCTTAATAGAATCATTAAGGAAGAGGTCTATGTAGAACAACCCCCAGGGTTTGTGGACCCTAACTATCCAAGACACGTATTTAAATTAAGAAAAGCTTATATGGATTGAAACAAGCTCCCCGGGCTTAGTATGAGAGGCTTTCTTCATTTTTGGTGTCTAAGGGGTTTAGGAGAGGAACAATGACCCTACATTGTTTCCTAAAATCTATGGATAAGGACATATTTGTTGCCCAAGTCTATGTAGACGATATCATTTTTTGGGTCAACAAATAATGACTTCCTACAAGAATAATCAAGTGTATGGAAGATGAATTTGAGATGAGTCTTGTAGGAGAGTTAACATTTTTCTTAGGTCTTCAAGTTAAGCAAACCAATGAAGGTACACATGTGTTTCAAACCAAATATGCTAAAGAGATGCTAAAGAAATTTGGTTAGAACATGCTAAGGAAGCATCTACACCCATAGGAACTAATGTAAAAATGGATAATGACCTTGAAGGCAAAAAGGTAGACTCTAAACAATATAGGAGCATGATTGGTAGCCTCCTATACCTAACCGCTAGTAGACCCGACATACTCTTTGCGGTAGGTATGTGTGCAAGGTACCAATCGTGTGCCAAAGAGTCTCATTTGGTTGTAATCAAGAGAATCCTAAGGTATGTGAAAGGGACCCTAAACGTCGACTTTGGTATCCTAGAACCCCAAATGTTGACCTAATTGGATACACCGATTCGGACTATGCGGGTTGTAAGTTAGATAGGAAGAGTACAAGTGGAGGGTGTTAATTCCTTGGGTCTTCTTTAGTTAGTTGGAGTAGTAGAAACAACCATGCGTTGCCCTATCAACAACGGAGGCAGAATATGTGGCAATGGGTGGATGTGTTTCCCAACTCCTTTGGATTATGCACACCTTAGAGGACTATGAGCTACATTACACCAAGGTCAAAGTCTTGTGTGATAATGTAAGCACAATCAATCTAACTAAAATCCGATTCATCATTCTAGGACAAAACACATTGAAGTGAAACATCACTTCATTAGAGATCATGTGGCAAGGGGAGACATAGAACTACACTATGTTGAATCAAAGTCGAACCTAGCCGACATCTTTACCAAGCTCTTCTCGAATCGGAGTTTTCATCCTTAAAGAAGAGGCCTTGGAATGTTTTTTGTATAGAAGTATAAAATGAACTTAGAGACCTTAGCTTTGAAAAAGGGTGCTTGATCCATTAGGATGATACATTTGACTCACTGTGCTTGTGGCACATTGTTGGACCATTTT
>JAGFNQ010005052.1:0-46080 GCA_024364735.1 Boesenbergia rotunda | reverse complement strand
AAAAGTATCAAAATATCAAAACTAGACCAACTATGGGGAGGCAAGTGTTTAATCAATGGACACTTTGCCAAAGATCATAGTTGGACATTTTAAAACTTTGAAAACCATTTATGTTTTACATACTTGCCATGCTTTTAAAAGTCACATATTTGCAAAATTGGTTTCAAAGGTTGATACAAAATGTAGTGTTTTTCAAAACTTTTGGTTTTTATCAAAAGACGTGCATGTTTGAAATTTTATATGGTTTAATATTTTTCCCTGATAGAGTATAACATTTCAAACATGTATGCAAAATTTTACAATTTTTGGAATTTTCTGGAATTTTCTGGAGTTTCTGAAATTCGACAGAAAAGCTGAAATTCAGACTGATGCGTATCAGTCGACTGCCCTATGGGCAGTCGACTGGCACAGCTATTTTCAGCTGCTGTAGAAATTCAGAAATCAATAATTCCATTTGACCTAGGGTTTGGTTGCTTGAGGCAATCATTTTGATGGTGTCAAAGGGGGAGAATGGGTGTTTAAGTTAGAATTTTGACTTAAAATGGATGATTTTAGGTATTTTGTCTAACTTAGACCTTGAAAGGTTAAAATGGAGAGAGACATGGATTAAGGGGGAGGTACCTCTTGGTTCGGATATGTCTTACATTTTATGATGTTGTTAGTGGAAATTAACTTGGAATAGATTAGAATTGAAACTGTGGAGAGGACATAGGTTAAGGGGGAGGTTACCTCTTAGGGTTATTATGTCTCATAATGTTTCAATTGCTATCTTTCTATTGCTATTGCTGTTATTTATCTCTAACTTAAACATATTGCCACACATCAAAAAGGGGGAGATTGTTGAGGCAATCGGCCCTTTAAATGATTGGAAGATCATGTTTTGATGTGTGGGCGAATAGGTTTAAAGTTAGAGTGTTATGTTGTATTTGATTTGTGTGATTGAGTTTGCAGGACTTGGAGAATCACACTTGGTGGACCTATCCGAGGGACGAGAGCCGAGGGAGGAGAGCTCCAAGGGCAAGCCGGGAAGTGGACTTCAAAGGGCACACGTGAAGGGTGGCATGGAGGCAAGCCAAGGGAAGGCTTGTGTGCGCATCCGAGGGACGATAGCCAGAGGAAGAGGACTTCAAGGGCGAGCCAAGGGAGCAGACCTGAAGGCACACGCGAAGGAGAAGGTTTGAGTGGCTGGAGCTGAGCTGGGAGGCAGGGCAGTCGACTGGCCCGAGGCAGTCGACTGCCAAAACCCACAGAGAGTTCGCAGCTCGGACCAGTCGACTGGCCTTGGGGCAGTCGACTGGTATACCCCAAAACTAGCCGTTGGCTAGCTGTTTGCTAGCCGTTGGCCAGCATTTAATGCGGGCCAGTCGACTGCCCTAGGGGCAGTCGACTGGTGCGAGCTGGACAGACTGCGAATCTGTCCTTTTCACCTATAAAAGGAGGCCTCGTTACACGTGTCTGTACAGTTCCGTACAGTAACGAAGTGCTGCCAAATTGTAGAGTGTTTTTGCTTCCTCCATCATTTCTACATCTGTAAAGAGGAAGCTTTGCTGTAAAGGTTTCTCCACCTCAAGGAGACTTTTCGATAGTGAAAAGTGGTGCTCGCGGCGTGGATCCTTGGATTAGTCACCCATCTGGGTGGATACCAAGTAAAAGAATTTTTGTTAGCATTGTTATTTCTTTTGCATATTATTTCCGCTGCGCTAACATCTGTGTAGAGATCAAACGATCAGAAAGTGCATTCACCCCCCCTCTGCACGCCCACATCGATCTTCAGTTGGTATCAGAGCCGGTGCGTTTTGGAAGATCTAACAATCAACCAGAACATTTGTAATGGCGTTTCAAGAGGGATACTCCACCGCACGACCACCATTCTTCGACGGCAACGACTTCGCGTACTGGAAAGGTAGAATGCAGTACTATCTTATGAATGACATAGAAACTTGGATAAGTGTTGCAGATGGCTTCGAGGCGCCCGTCGATGAAAGAGGAGATCCTACCCTATGAGAACATGGTCTAAAGAAGTGATGAAAAGGGCGCAGTCAAATGCCAAGGCCACCACTACACTGCAGTGCGGGCTCTCGAAGGAGCAACTGAACAAGGTGGGGCCATTCAAGAGCGCCAAAGAGCTATGGGACAAGTTGGTAGAACTGAACGAGGGGTCAAACGAGTCCAGAAGAGCCAAGAAGGACTTGTTGGTGGCCCAACTGCAATCCCTCTCCATGAAGAGCAACGAGACCGTCAGTCAGCTGCATGGAAGGGTAAAGGAAGTGATCAACGAGCTCCATGTAATTGGAGAGAAAATCGAAAACCGGGATATCGTCAGGTATGTCTTACAAGCCTTCCCGAGAACCACCCTGTGGGCATCCATGGTTGATGCTTACAAGGTATCGAGGGACTTATCTTTAGTTAAATTAGACGATCTATTTTGTGAATTTGAACTGCACGAGCAAGCTAACATTTCGGCAAAAGAGAAAGGTATTGCTTTTGTTGCAGAAAAGGAGAAGAAGAGGAGAAAGGAGAAGAAGAAGGTGATCTACTCATCATCCTCGGACTCAGAGGAGTCAAGTGCCTCTATGGACAGTGACCAAGAGGCCTTTATGGTAAGGAAATTTCGTAAAGCATTTAAAAGTTTTTCTAACAAATCATATGCTAGGAAAGGGGCCAAAGGTAAGGGTAAGGCCAAGGAGATAATCTGCTACAACTGTCATCAAGAGGGACATATGAAGAACGAGTGTCCCCAGTTGAAGAAGAGGGAGGACAAGAAGGAAGAGAAGAAGAAGAATGACAAGAAGAAGTCAAAGGGAAAGGAGAAGAGTGCCACGAACCTCAAGGCGACTTGGGACGATCCCTCATCCTCAGAGGAAGAAGAAGAGCAAGTCTCCCACTTCGCTCTTATGGCACAAGATGATTCAGACTCTTCAGACGATGAACGAAGCTCAAGCAGTGAAGATGAGAGCTCCTCCACCTCATCATCATCAGAGTCAGAAGCTTCGGTAAGTGAGGTATACCACTTACCCTCTTCTACCTTAGTGAAAATTATTTCTAGCACGAACATGGATTTAGCTAAGGCTAAAGTAGAATTAAGGACTTAAGGAAGAAATTGCCATGCTTAGAGTAGAAGCTATTAAACTTAAAGATTTGCATGCTAGCTCTACCTCTTCACATGTTTCACATATTGAAAATGAAAATAAGGAGTTAAGGAACAAGTAGATGACCTCACAAAGGCCCTAGGAAATTCCAAGTAGGATCAAGTAACCTGAATGATCATAAACAGTCAAAGGGCTGTATATAACAAGGCAGGATTGGGTTATAGGCCTAAGACCAAGGAAGTAGCTTTGTTTCACTTACCGGTAGGATTGGTGCATCTAGGAGACTAGGGGCTAGGGGAACCACAAAGAAGCATGGGTACCTAAGAAATTTTTAAATGATTTCTGGATCAAAATATGGGTACCAAAAGAGTGTGTTTTTCGTGTTTAGGTAAAGGTGAAGGAGGCCCCAACCTTGTGGATAGTAGATAGTGGATGCTCAAGACACATGACCGGAGATGTGAGCAAGTTCACCACTATTAGCTACTTAAGAGAAGGAACGGTCTCCTTTGGGAACAGTGGAAAGTTAAGGATCATTGGTAGGGGCACAATTGAGGTATCTCCCACTATTTCAATTCATAAGGTACTTTTAATTAAGGATATGAAGTTTAATCTATTAAGTGTAAGTCAATTATGTGATGCCGGTTTTAGAGTAGAATTTCATGCTAAGAAATGTGTAATAAGACAAAGTGAATCAAACACTATCATATTAGAAGGGTTTAGAGAGGCAAACTTGTATTATCTTGATCTATCTTATGCTACTAACAATGTTGTTAAGTGTCTCATGTCCAAAGAAGAAGAAGGGTGGTTATGGCACCGGAAGACTTGGACACGTCAACATGAGGAACATTGCAAGAGTGGCCAAGGAAGAATTGGTGAAGGGGCTCCCAATGATCAAGTACGAAAAGAACAAGTTGTGTGATGCATGCCAAGAGGGTAAGCAATCCAAAGCATCACACAAAGGTAAAACTTTAATTACCACTTCCTTCTTTTTAGAACTTTTACATATAGACTTGTTTGATTGCCATAGTACTCCATCACTTGTAGGGAGTAAGTATTGCTTAGTATAGTAGATGACTTTTCTAGGTTTACTTGGGTCTATTTCTTGAAACATAAGGATGATACCCTAGATATTTTATAGGATTTAGTAAAAGGGTAGAAAACGAAAAGAACATCAAAATAAACCGAATTAGGAGTGACCATGGTGGGGAGTTCCAAAACGCTAGTTGATCTCCCCAGCAGCGACGTCGCGACCATGGTGGTGAAGGAGGGCGGTGATAATATGACTGTAGGGCGTTTGTACTCAATCGTGAGTAGATACGCTCGATGCGTTAATGATGGTGTGGAACATGTGGAGGCCTACATCTATATCTAACTGATGGATCATGGCGTAGAGTAGAAAAGTGTGAAAAGGTCGCATGTTGAGGCAATCGACCCTTTAAATGATTGGAAGATCATGGTTTTGATGTGTGGGCGAATAGGTTTAAAGTTAGAGTGTTATGTTGTATTTGATTTGTGTGATTGAGTTTGCAGGACTTGGAGAATCACACTTGGTGGACCTATCCGAGGGACGAGAGCCGAGGGAGGAGAGCTCCAAGGGCAAGCCGGGAAGTGGACTTCAAAGGGCACACGTGAAGGGTGGCATGGAGGCAAGCCAAGGGAAGGCTTGTGTGCGCATCCGAGGGACGATAGCCAGAGGAAGAGGACTTCAAGAGGCAAGCCAAGAGAGCAGACCTGAAGGCACACGAGAAGGGGAAGGATTGGAGTGGCTGGAGCTGAGCTGGGAGGCAGGGCAGTCGACTGGCCCGAAGGCAGTCGACTGCCAAAACCCACAGAGAGTTCGCAGCCTCGGATCAGTCGACTGGCCTTGGGGCAGTCGACTGGTATACCCCAAAACTAGCCGTTGGCTAGCTGTTTGCTAGCCGTTGGCTAGCCGTTGGCCGACATTTAATGCCGGGCCAGTCGACTGCCCTCGGGGCAGTCGACTGGTGCGAATCTGGACAGACTACGAATCTGTCCTTTTCACCTATAAAAGGAGGCCTCGTTACACGTGTCTGTACAGTTCCGTACAGTAACGAAGTGCTGCCCAATTGTAGAGTGATCTTTTGCTTCCTCCACCATAATTCTACATCTGTAAAGAGGAAGCTATTGCTGTAAAGGTTTCTCCACCTCAAGGAGACTTTTCGATAGTGAAAAGTGGTGCTCGCGGCGTGGATCCTTGGATTAGTCACCCATCTGGGTGGATACCAAGTAAAAGAATTCTTGTTAGCATTGTTATTTCCTTTACATATTATTTCCGCTGCGCTAACATCTGTGTAGAGATCAAAACGATCCGCGAAAGTGCATTCACCCCCCCTCTGCACGCCCACATCGATCTTTCAGTTGGTATCAGAGCCGGTGCGTTTTGGAAGATCTAACAATCAACCAGAACATTTGTAATGGCGTTTCAAGAGGGATACTCCACCGCACGACCACCATTCTTCGACGGCAACGACTTCGCGTACTGGAAAGGTAGAATGCAGTACTATCTTATGAATGACATAGAAACTTGGATAAGTGTTGCAGATGGCTTCGAGGCGCCCGTCGATGAAAGAGGAAATCCTACCCCTATGAGAACATGGTCTAAAGAAGTGATGAAAAGGGCGCAGTCAAATGCCAAGGCCACCACTACACTGCAGTGCGGGCTCTCGAAGGAGCAACTGAACAAGGTGGGGCCATTCAAGAGCGCCAAAGAGCTATGGGACAAGTTGGTAGAACTGAACGAGGGGTCAAACGAGTCCAGAAGAGCCAAGAAGGACTTGTTGGTGGCCCAACTGCAATCCCTCTCCATGAAGAGCAACGAGACCGTCAGTCAGCTGCATGGAAGGGTAAAGGAAGTGATCAACGAGCTCCATGTGATTGGAGAGAAAATCGAAAACCGGGATATCGTCAGGTATGTCTTACAAGCCTTCCCGAGAACCACCCTGTGGGCATCCATGGTTGATGCTTACAAGGTATCGAGGGACTTATCTTTAGTTAAATTAGACGATCTATTTTGTGAATTTGAACTGCACGAGCAAGCTAACATTTCGGCAAAAGAGAAAGGTATTGCTTTTGTTGCAGAAAAGGAGAAGAAGAGGAGAAAGGAAAAGAAGAAGGTGATCTACTCATCATCCTCGGACTCAGAGGAGTCAAGTGCCTCCATGGACAGTGACCAAGAGGCCTTTATGGTAAGGAAATTTCGTAAAGCATTCAAAAGTTTTTCTAACAAATCATATGCTAGGAAAGGGGCCAAAGGTAAGGGTAAGGCCAAGGAGATAATCTGCTACAACTGTCATCAAGAGGGACATATGAAGAACGAGTGTCCCCAGTTGAAGAAGAGGGAGGACAAGAAGGAAGAGAAGAAGAAGAGTGACAAGAAGAGATCAAAGGGGAAGGAGAAGAGTGCCACGAACCTCAAGGCGACTTGGGACGATCCCTCATCCTCAGAGGAAGAAGAAGAGCAAGTCTCCCACTTCGCTCTTATGGCACAAGATGATTCAGACTCTTCAGACGATGAACGAAGCTCAAGCAGTGAAGATGAGAGCTCCTCCACCTCATCATCATCAGAGTCAGAAGCTTCGGTAAGTGAGGTATACCACTTACCCTCTTCTACCTTAGTGAAAATCATTTCTAGCACGAACATGGATTTAGCTAAGGCTAAAAGTAGAATTAAGGACCTTAAGGAAGAAATTGCCATGCTTAGAGTAGAAGCTATTAAACTTAAAGATTTGCATGCTAGCTCTACCTCTTCACATGTTTCACATATTGAAAATGAAAATAAGGAGTTAAGGCAACAAGTAGATAACCTCACAAAGGCCCTAAGGAAATTCCAAGTAGGATCTAGTAACCTAGACATGATCATAAACAGTCAAAGGGCTGTATATAACAAGGCCGGACTGGGTTATAGGCCTAAAACTAAGGAAGTAGCATTCGTCTCACTTACCGGTAGGATTGGTGCATCTAGGAGACTAGGGGCTAGGGGAACCACAAAGAAAGCATGGGTACCTAAGAAATTTTTAAATGATGCTTCTGGATCAAAAATATGGGTACCAAAAGAGTGTGTTTTTCGTGTTTAGGTAAAAGTGAAGGAGGCCCCAACCTTGTGGATAGTAGATAGTGGATGCTCAAGACACATGACCGGAGATGTGAGCAAGTTCACCACTATTAGCTACTTAAGAGAAGGGACGGTCTCCTTTGGGAACAGTGGAAAGTTAAGGATCATTGGTAGGGGCACAATTGAGGTATCTCCCACTATTTCAATTCATAAGGTACTTTTAATTAAGGATATGAAGTTTAATTTATTAAGTGTAAGTCAATTATGTGATGCCGGGTTTAGAGTAGAATTTCATGCTAAGAAATGTGTAATAAGGCAAAGTGACTCAAACACTATCATATTAGAAGGGTTTAGAGAGGCAAACTTGTATTATCTTGATCTATCTTATGCTACTAACAATGTTGTTAAGTGTCTCATGTCCAAAGAAGAAGAAGGGTGGTTGTGGCACCGGAGACTTGGACACGTCAACATGAGGAGCATTGCAAGAGTAGCCAAGGAAGAATTGGTGAAGGGGCTCCCAATGATCAAGTACGAAAAGAACAAGTTGTGTGATGCATGCCAAGAGGGTAAGCAATCCAAAGCATCACACAAAGGTAAAACTTTAATTACCACTTCATTGCCTTTAGAACTTTTACATATAGACTTATTTGATTGCCATAGTACTCCATCACTTGTAGGAAGTAAGTATTGCTTAGTGATAGTTGATGACTTTTCTAGGTTTACTTGGGTCTACTTCTTGAAACATAAGGATGATACCCTAGAAATCTTTATAGGTTTTAGTAAAAGGGTAGAAAACGAAAAGAACATCAAAATAAACCGAATTAGGAGTGACCATGGTGGGGAGTTCCAAAACGCTAGTTTCACACAATTTTGTGTTGAAAATGGGTACAAGCATGAGTTTTCATGCCCTAGGACTCCTCAACAAAATGGGGTAGTTGAGAGGAAAAACCGAGCCCTACAAGAAGCTGCTAGGACTATGCTTAATGCATATTCTCTTCCTAGCTATTTTTGGGCCGAAGCGGTTAACACCGCTTGCTATATCCAAAACCGGGTGTTGGTACATAGGTTTTTAGGAAAAACACCCTTTGAACTTTGGAATGGAAGAGTACCCCAAGTCTACTATTTTAGAGTCTTTGGATGTAAAGTTTACATCTTAAACACCAAAGACGACCTAAGAAAATTGAGTCAAAAGCCGATGAAGGAATCTTAATAGGGTATTCATTGACTAGTAGGGGTTACAGAGTGTACAACTAGAGGACAAAATGATTGAGGAGTCCTCAAATGTCAAATTTGATGAAACCACTAGTACTTACCCTAGAAAGACTTCTATTGATAAGGATATAGAAGAAGTCCAACCCCTTGCACCAAAGACTTCAAGACCTACATTTGGAGGGCACTGATCAAGGGGGAGTAAGAAACACACTAGAGGATGAGGAAGAAGGAGTAAATGAACCTACAACCTCTAGACCCTTGAGACATCACCATGATCATCCCATTGACCAAATTGTGGGCGATGTCACTCAAGGAGTAAGGACTAGGTCATACTTTAGGGATCAAACTAGTCAAATAGCTCTAATCTCCCAATTAGAACCCAAGACCATTGATGAAGCATTGGGAGATGTTGATTGGGTCTTGGCCATGCAAGAAGAGCTAAACCAATTTGAGAGAAGTGAAGTATGGGAGCTAGTTCCTAGACCCACTGATTGTACCATTGTGACCACTAGATGGGTCTTTAGGAACAAATTAGATGACCAATGTAAAATCACTAGGAACAAGGCTAGATTGGTAGCTAGGGGGTTTAATCAAGTTGAGGGGTTAGATTATGATGAGACCTATGCCCCCGTAGCTAGGTTAGAATCAATTAGAATTCTACTAGCCTATGCCGCTCACATGGGTTTTACACTTCATCAAATGGATGTGAAGTCGGCATTCCTAAATGGAATCATTAAGGAAGAGGTTTATGTAGAACAACCCCCCGGGTTTGAGGACCCTAACTATCCAAGACACGTATTTAAATTAAGAAAAGCCTTATATGGATTGAAACAAGCTCCCCGGGCTTGGTATGAGAGGCTTTCTTCATTTTTGGTGTCTAAGGGGTTTAGGAGAGGAACAATTGACCCGACATTGTTCCTAAAATCTAAGGATAAGGATATATTTGTTGCCCAAGTCTATGTAGACGATATCATTTTTGGGTCAACAAATAATGACTTCCTACAAGAATTCATCAAGTGTATGGAAGATGAATTTGAAATGAGTCTTGTGGGAGAGTTAACCTTTTTCTTAGGCCTTCAAGTTAAGCAAACTAATGAAGGTACACATGTATTTCAAACCAAATATGCTAAGGAAATGTTAAAGAAATTTGGTTTAGAAAATGCCAAGGAAGCATCTACACCCATAGGAACTAATGTGAAAATGGATAGTGACATTGAAGGAAAAATGGTAGACTCTAAGCAATATAGGAGCATGATTGGTAGTCTCCTATACCTAACCGCTAGTAGACCTGATATACTTTTTGCGGTAGGTATATGTGCTAGGTATCAATCTTGTGCCAAAGAGTCCCATTTGGTTGTAGTCAAGAGGATTCTAAGGTATGTGAAAGGGACCCTCAATGTCGGACTTTGGTATCCTAGAACCCCTAATGTTGATCTAATTGGATACACCGACTCAGACTATGCGGGTTGTAAATTAGATAGGAAAAGTACAAGTGGAGGGTGTCAATTCCTTGGGTCTTCTTTAGTTAGTTGGAGTAGTAGGAAACAACCATGCGTTGCCCTATCAACAACGGAAGCAGAATATGTGGCAATGGGTGGATGTGTTTCCCAACTCCTTAGGATCATGCACACCTTAGAGGACTATGAGCTACATTTCACCAAGGTCAAAGTCTTGTGTGATAATGTAAGCACGATCAACCTAAATAAAAATCTGGTTCACCATTCTAGAACAAAACACATTGAAGTGAAACATCACTTCATTAGAGACCATGTGGCAAGGGGAGACATAGAACTACAGTATGTTGAATCAAAGTCGAACCTAGCCGACATCTTTACCAAGCCTCTTCCCGAATCGGAGTTTTCATCCTTAAGAAGAGGCCTTGGAATGTGTTTTGTAGAAGTATAGAATGAACTTGGAGACCTTAGCTTTGAAAAAGGGTGCTTGATCCATTAAGGTGATACATTTGGCTCACTTGTGCTTGTGGCACATTGTTGGACCATTAAAAGTATCAAAATATCAAAACTAGACCAACTATAGGGGAGGCAAGTGTTTAATCAATGGACACCTTGCCGAAGATCATAGTTGGACATTTTAAAACTTTGAAAAACATTTTATGTTTTACATACTGTGCCATGCTTTTAAAAGTCACATATTTGCAAAATTGGTTTCAAAGGTTGATACAAAATGTAGTGTTTTTCAAAACTTTTGGGTTTTTATCAAAAGACGTGCATGTTTGAAATTTTATATGGTTTAATATTTTTCCCTGATAGAGTATAACATTTCAAACATTATGCAAAATTTTACAATTTTTGAAATTTTCTGGGAGTTTCTGAAATTCGACAGAAAAGCTGAAATTTCAGACTGATGGCGTATCAGTCGACTGCCCTATGGGCAGTCGACTGGCACAGCTATTTTCAGCTGCTGTGAGAAAATTCAGATATCAATTTTCCCTGCATTTGATACCCTAGGGTTTGGTTGCTTGGGGCAATCATTTTGATGGTGTCAAAGGGGGAGAATGGGCGGTTTAAGTTAGAATTTTGACTTAAAATGGATGATTTTAGGTATTTTGTCTAACTTAGACCTTGAAAGGTTAAAATATGGAGAAAAGTCATGGATTAAGGAGGAGGTACCTCTTAGGTTCGGATATGTCTTACATTCCTATTGATGTTGTTAAGTGGAAACTTAACTTGGAATATGATTAGAATTGAAAATGTGGAGAGGACATAGGTTAAGGGGGAGGTTACCTCTTAGGGTTATTATGTCACATAATGTTTCAATTGCTATCTTTTGCTATTGCTATTGCTGTTATTTATCTCTAACTTAAACATATTGCCACACATAAAAAAGGGGGAGATTGTTGAGGCAATCAGCCCTTTAAATGATTGGAAGATCATGGTTTTGATGTGTGGGCGAATAGGTTTAAAGTTAGAGTGTTATGTTGTATTTGATTTGTGTGATTGAGTTTGCAGGACTTGGAGAATCACACTTGGTGGACCTATCCGAGGGACGAGAGCCGAGGGAGGAGAGCTCCAAGGGCAAGCCGGGAAGTGGACTTCAAAGGGCACATGTGAAGGGTGGCATGGAGGCAAGCCAAGGGAAGGCTTGTGTGCGCATCCGAGGGACGATAGCCAAAGGAAGAGGACTTCAAGAGGCAAGCCAAGGGAGCAGACCTGAAGGCACACGCGAAGGAGAAGGTTTGGAGTGGCTGGAGCTGAGCTGGGAGGCAGGGCAGTCAACTGGCCCGAAGGCAGTCGACTGCCAAAACCCACGAAGAGTTCGCAGCCTCGGATCAGTCGACTGGCCTTGGGGCAGTCGACTGGTATACCCCAAAACTAGCCGTTGGATAGCTGTTTGCTAGCCGTTGGCTTGCCGTTGGCCGGCATTTAATGCCGGGCCAGTCGACTGCCCTCGGGGCAGTCGACTGGTGCGAGTCTGGACAGACTGCGAATCTGTCCTTTTCACCTATAAAAGGAGGCCTCGTTACACGTGTCTGTACAGTTCCGTACAGTAACGAAGTGCTGCCTAATTGTAGAGTGATATTTTGCTTCCTCTACCATAATTCTACATCTGTAAAGAGGAAGCTATTGCTGTAAAGGTTTCTTCACCTTAAGGGGACTTTTCGATAGTGAAAAGTGGTGCTCGCGGCGTAGATCCTTGGATTAGTCACCCATCTGGGTGGATACCAAGTAAAAGATTTCTTGTTAGCATTGTATTTCCTTTACATATTATTTTCGCTGCGCTAACATCTATGTAGAGATCAAAACGATCCGCGAAAGTGCATTCACCCCCCCTCTGCACGCCCACATCGATCTTTCATCATGGTGGTGACATCTTGGGTGGTGAGTGGGAGAACACAATGAACTATAACTCTGTAGAGAGCATAATCCTGGACTCAGAGGTCAACGGACTGAAACTACCGTGCTAACGGGTTCTGTACATCTCTGAAAAAGTAGGAGTAAAGAGTGTCTATGTTGATGTGCGAATAGGGGGGAATGAAGGGAGGGTCAGCCGGAGGATAACAACAAAAGGTTAACTGTGACTGTCATAGTCCGAGGAATCGATTGAACAAAGTTGGAGAAATAGTGAGAGGAGTGCTCTGTACGGTGGTAGAGTAGAGCAGGTCGTCAATTTTGACTAGGTTGTTGTAAAATTTGGTACACAATGTCGAATTTACTGGATGTGTACAGTAGATAAGATGGTTTAATTGATAGAAATTTATAGCATCCATTGCTACTGGGCAAGATTGTGTAAACAATTGCCTATTCAAGAAACTCATCTTGATAGGTTTGTAGGTGGTGGATGAGAATTTGTTAAACAAGGCTAGGTTTGGGAACCTAGGATCCGGGCTAGGTTCGGCCCTAGGGTCAGCTTGTGTGACACGACGTTTTCTAGATAGATAAAGAAACTATGCATTTACTAAGTGCTATAATAGGAAAATTAAATCTAAATGCATAATTAAAATAGTACCGGGGAGGCATTGTCGAAGCGGGACGTTTGAAGACAAGGAGGGAGCGTTTGGGCGCTTTGGGAAGAAGAAGAATGAAGAAGGATTTCGTTTGGTGTGGGAGATGAAGAGAGATTTGAAGGCTTTATATAGGGTTACCCGGGCGCCTGTGAAGGGCTAGGCGCCCGTGTTCATTGGGGCGCCCGTAAGGTCACCGACGCCTGAGTCAATGGTCAGCTGCTTTTGGCAGATCTGACTACCTTGGATGAAGATAAAGCTATAGGCGCCCGTAAGGTTACGGGCGCCCAGGTCAGGTGTGTCGGGGTTGACAGCTTTGGCTGTCTTGGTCAAAGATAAAGTCTGAGGTGCTTGACAAGTCACGGGCGCCCGTGTTGACCGGGGTTTGACTATTGACCAGTTTGACTGTTGACCAAGGTTGACAGTGTTGACCTAGTTTGACTAAGTTGACTCAACCAATCAAGCTTATATTCAAACTGACATAAAATTTGAGTTGATTTTGAACACATTTTGAAAACAGTTCAAGTTTTTTTTTAAATTACTATCAGGTCCTAGACATCCCACCCAGTTCTACGTGATCAAACATGATAACCTTATAAGTTTTGTGAGACAGGTTTTGACAAAAACAATTTTGAAAAGTTATAAGGCTAAGTTTATTGAGTTTGAAAAAATGTTTGAATCTAAGATTAATTGAAATTTGTGTTAGATTAAAATTTGACAATAGTAAAGTGAATTTGATTTTCAATAATTGGCTTTTAGGTCTTGGCGAGGCACTAGGCCTTCTTTGGTCGTAGCCTTATTGGATCATCAATCATTTCCTTGACAAAGCCTTTTATTGAAAATTCATCTTCAAGTTACTTCTTGAATGATTTTGTTTTAACTAGTTTGGGTCTTGGATCAGTAGCTTCGGCTAGTTCCACCAGACTAAACAGACCAAGTAGGGTATACTTGATCTTATTAGAAAGGTTTCCCTAACATACTATCATCTCACCTCCACCCAATATTATGTTGTTCAAATTTCAATTAAGTCGTTTTGTTCTTAGTCTAACCAGTCCTAGGTCTAAGCATAATGAATTGCAGAAGGAAATAAACAAGCAAGCATGCAATAAAATTAAAGAAATAAGCAAAAAACTTATCTAATTATGAAAATTATTTTTAAATTGGCTCCCCCTGGACTATAGCCTCGATAATGATTAGGCAAGATGTGAATCTTGTCCTTGGGGATCCAATACTGGTTTGGTCCAGCTTGGTTGTTCAAACAGAGCTTGGGGACCCATGCTTGAATTTTGGCTCTAGGTTGGTTCAATACAGCATAATAAGACCGTTGTCTAGACTTGGTTCGATACCCTAATCCTGACCGGTTAAGAACAGACTTCTGTTTTCCAAGGATCATATCATGACCCTTGGAACCCGAAGTGAATCATTCTAAAGCCACTCTGAGCTCCTTGACTTGAGTTTTCAAGGAGGAATTTTCTTTCTCAAGCTTTTCAACTTGAGTGGAGTTTCCTTCTTGAACTTTCTCGGCCAAGGATCTCGAGTCGGCTTCCTCTTTCAGGAGTTTTACTTCCTGTCAGAGGGGCTCGACCCAGATTTTGGCTTTCGCCAAGTTGCGAGATAAATAAGCAATTAATTTGGATAGTTCAATTTCAGAATAACCTCTTACCGTTATTTGACTGTTTTCTGAGATTGTGAGTCTTCCGTCGTCTGGCTCCGATTCTGATCCGGTGTCGATGTCTTCCGAAGCGGTTAAAGCGAGAAGATTTGATTGCGGGATCTCTTCTTCGTCTTCGGAGGAAGATTCATCCCACGTGGCTTGGATAGCCTTCTTTCTTCGTGTCTTCTTTGCCTCCTTCAGATTGGGTCATCTGATTTGTAATGTCCCTTCTTGTCGCATTCGTAGCAGGTGACATTTGTTTTGCTTTTTGACGATGTTGAAGGTTCAGCTGGATTTTCCTTTCGTCGGCTTGCTTTCTTTCTATTTGTCTGGTGCTTCAGCTCCTTGTAGTAGTCCCGAGCAAGTCGAACCAACATGGGTCGATCCCCTTCGCTATCTTCTGAGTCTGTGTCTGAGTCAGACTCGGGTGCTGGTTGGGGTTCCTTCTTGAGGACTTTTCCTTGGGATTTACCTGCAATAAACGCAATACTTTTCTCGACCAAGGTGGAGTCAGTCTATTCATGCAATTCTAATTCTAAGAAAAGTTCATCTAATTTAATTTTTGAAAGGTCCCTGGAAACCTTGTAAGCATCTACCATAGATGCCCACAGTGTGTTCCTTGAAAATGCGTTTAGAGTATACCTGATTAGGTCACGGTTCTCTACCTTGTTACCTATTGTATGCAGCCCGTTCATTAGCTCCTGAATTTTGGCGTGGAGTTGTGCTGCTGATTCCCTTCGTTCATCTTGATCGTGTAGAGTCTGTTCAGCAACAGATCTCTTTTGCTGATTCTGGTGTCGGAGGTGCCTTCATGTAGCTCAATCAGCTTGCTCCAAAGTTCTTTGGCACTGTTGAAAGGACCCACCCGATTCAGCTCTTCCTTGGTCAATCCGCATTGCAACGTCTGAGTTGCCTTTGCATCAGCCTCGATCTTCTTTTTCAACAAGGCGTCCCATTCAGAGTAGTGTTGTGCCACTCCTTCTGCGTTCTTGGGAATCTCCAAGCCAGATTTGATAATTATCCACATATCCACCTGAGTTTTCAGATGGACTTCCATCCTGCTTTTCCAGTAGGAGAAGTCTTCTCCACTGAAAAGCGGTGGTCTGGCTATGTTGAATCCCTCTTGCGTGGCCATTAATATTTTCTGAAAAAGAAAAATAAAGAAAACTTGTTCCAAGACTTAGTCTTAGATTAGTAGTACGGAAGAAAATTAATAGAAATGAAAACGATCGAGTGGTGTTGCAGCAACCTCGATCAACGAAAAAATTCAAAAAAAAATTAAAATAATTTCGTAAATCTGAAAAAAAACTATTAAATTGGTGGTTGCACCAAATTTGAGCCACCCGCTAAGATACCACTTGTTGGATCGGAAAAATCGATAGAGGTGGGGGGGGGTGAATATCGATATCAAATTTTTCGAAAAACTAGAGAATATACGCAGCGAAAAATAACAGAACAAACGCGAACACAAGTTGGTTTTACTTGGTTCGGAGTCGCGATCGGCTCCTACTCCAAGGCCCACGGTCCTTGACCGTTTACTTTGGGCAATTCTATATTCGGAACGATCTTTTACAATTTTAAGTACAGATATAGAACTAGAATTGAAATTGCAACACTTTTCGTAAATTAAGTTTACCGACGCCCGAGGTGGATCGAATTTCGGAGCAGAGGGTCATCGTCGGTGCTGGAATCTCGAAGTTGGAGCTTGTCAGAGCATAACGCTTGAATGAAAAGTCTTGGAGCGTTGTGAGCGAAGATATCTGAAGCCTTGGGGGTGAACCCCCTTTTATAGCACCCATGGCGGCGCCTATGTCTATCGGGGCGCCTACATGTGGCCTCTCCTACGCGATCTCTTATCCGCAGCTCGGTCAGCGCTTATCCATTTTCACACGGGTGCCTGAGCTGATGGGGGCGCCCGTATGGTCCCGGGCGCCTGAGCTAAGTATGTCCAGAGGCTTCGTGGCAGTTTTGCTTCGCTTGCTTTGGTTTAGCCTTCACCTGGGGCGCCCATATCCATACGGGCGCCTAGCCCCAATGAGGCGCCTCACTCCGTTGAGGCACCTCAGCTACAGAAAACCAGTCCTTCGATCCCTACAACCAAGGTTAGTTCCAACACAAAAAGAAGCAAACATGTTAGCCATTTTTTACAGCCTAAGCTGTCTTGGTTCTGACTTTGGGTTTCCCAAATGGAACCCTAGGTCGAACCGACGCCTACTGTTCCCTCGTACAGGGAACGCGTTGTAACGCCCGCCCTTATATCTACACTCGGGGCGGGGTTACGTACAATCAATCATATATTTTTTTTCCTCTAGCATAAAATTTAAAACAACAATGCAAGGACTAAGTATTGAGCATGCTTGTTTAGAACTATTAAGTAATATAGGAGTGCTAAGCATACTAGTCAATACATGTCACTCAAATGTCATGCTTGTATCATTAGAACATTATTTGAAATATTTCAATCACGAGTTATTCATTGTCAAGGAGCATAAACATAAGCATAATAATGTAGATATAAAAGTTTTCTTCCCGAGCCACCACCCCACACATCTTCAGCCTCCTGCCTCTTCCTTTAGTTTAAGTGTTCCTTACCCTTATCTGCAGCATAAGACAACACATAAACTTGTAAGCACAAATGCTTAGTAAGGATCCTGTCCTACTCGCAAATCCATACGAAAGAATATAACATGTACACATAATAAATCATAAGCATGAGTTCATCAAAGCATACTAAACATCCAAGTTTCTAAGCATGCAGTATCAAGTACCTTAAGCATACTCTTCACATATAACAAATGTTTTCAATGAATGTTTTCAAAACAATTCCATAATGGTATTACTTAAAAATACATCCATATCATATTGGGCCCTGTTGTGTACCACATATCGCGCGTAACTATTGCGCGTTCCCTAATGAATTGGGGTAGGGAGCCACCAATTAATTAGAGCAGGACCCTTCCGTCCTACCGGAGCCATGACCTTACGTTAACATGCACCCCGGATTTGTTTAACGACCCCCTTCCGAGTCGGGTACACAACTTCAAAAGTAAAATACTTATCATGCTTTTACATATATGCTAAGGAGTACTCCAAATCACTCTTACAGGACACACCACTCTTCAAGGGTGCTCATGATCCTATAGGGACACACCACACAACATAAGGGGTGCTCTTGATCCCATACTTAGTAGAGTATCCGTTCAAGCATTTTAACATATCACATGCAATTTCATAAGTGTGCCCCATGGGCTATAAGACATGCTCATACATACATCATATTTCATGCATGTTCATACATACATTATATTTCGCACATGTTCATACATACATCATATTTCATACATGTTCATACATACATCATATTTCATACATGTTCATACATACATCATATTTCATACATGCTCATATACATATTATCTTACTAAACATAATCAGGTCCCGTAGGGTAGTTTAACCTTCACATACATTTGATGCAACTTATTAAACATAAAGTACATCATTGGATAATTATGCAACCCTAAACCCTAGTCCTTCTAGGGTTGGCCGAAGCTCAAGGGTAGGGTAAACTAGTTTCACACAAACACTTTGTCTACACTACCAAACATAGATACATCATAGGAAATCATACAATCCCTAAATCCCAATTCTTTTCCTCCATGGCCGAAACTTGTAGGGGGGTGCAACCCTAATTTCTGTTATCACCACTTGATGGGAATCAACCTATAGGTATACCCTAAGTCCTAAGGGTTCTCCTCAAGCATCAAGAAGTAACCAAGGCCTCTTCTAAGGGTGTTGGCCGAAACTTACACAAGGGTAAAACCCTAAAAATTTGTTCATAACATCATGAAGAAAACAACATATACATATACCCTAAGTTCCAAGGGTCTACTCATGTAACAAAAAGGAACCAAGGCCTTCCCCCAAGGGGGTGGCCGAAACATACAAAGGGGAAAAAGTCCCCATTTTCGAAACAATCCAAGAGACAAACATACAATAACCATTACACTGCAGGCGAGGGGATACTTACATCCTTTCGCTTGAATTTCTCCTTCTCTTACTCTTTAGGGTACCCTTAATTGAAGTGAGAGTGAGAATTTCCTTTGCTAAGACTTTCTCTAGAACCTTTGGCCCTAGTAGAGAGCAAGGTCCTTGGGTGGGATCTCCTTCCTTCCAAACCCCTAGGGTTGGAATCCTAGGGTTTACTTTTTCGAAAATGAAAGGGCAAGGGGAAGTGAATTTCGGTGATGAGAGTGAAGAAGAAGAAGAGCTAGAGGAAGTTATTCCAACTTCTCTTCCTCTTATTTATACTTTTCTCATGAAGAGATATGTCTCTTCACTTCCCTAGCTTTTAACAAGCATGTTTCTTATCCCTTCTACATGAAATATGGCTTGGTGTGTTGGTTATGACATGATTAGTGCAACTAGGAGGTTCAAGGTTCAATCCTTGCTTCCTCCTTTCTACCTTTTCTTTTTATCACATTTTGCACTAATCCATATCAAAGCCCATTAAGCCAAGCCCATCATGAAATTTCATAATAATAATAATATTCCATGAATTCATCATATTTCATAATATTTCATGAATTCATAATATTTCATAATAATAATAATATTTCATGAATTCATAATATTTCATAATAATAATAATATTTCATGAATTCATAATATTTCATGATATTTCATTTGGGAAAATTTTGGGGCGTTACACGCGTCCTCACCTACTCCTCTCAAGAGAGTTTTCCTTTTGCCAACCGGCTCTTCCGGTTGGACTTTTGCTCAATCCACCTAACCAGGACTTCGTGCCCAGTCCGTGACCAGGACTTCTTGCCCAACTTCCCGTCAGGTCTTCACTGCCCAGCCCTTTGCTAGGACTTCTTGCCCAATCCTCGACCATGACTTCTTTGCCCAACTTCCGGTCAGGTCTTCGGTGCCCAGCCCTTTGCCAGGACTTCTTGCCCAGTCCTCAACCAGTCCTTCTTGCCTAGTGTACCTAGGACTTTTCCTGCACACTTAGTAAGCTTGTTAGATCACAATAACACCTTAACTTTTGAACCCTTTGCCATTATCAAAATACAGTTTTGACTTAGGTGCTTCCTACACCAACAAAAGTATCCGGAGTTATTCTAAGTTCGAGGATGAATTTTCCATAAGGTAGGGAGGATTGTAACACCTAAATTTTATAGAATTTTTCCAAAATAAACTAAAGGAAACTAAAAATTTCTTTTAAAGGAGGTCGGAGTAAGGACTCAAACCCATGACCTGCACTGAGAGTTGGTTTCTAGTTTCCAGTCAGGTTAGAAAATCATCAAGCTATAGATTCGAATCAATATTAGATAAGTAATAGTAAGCGTCCTTTATGAGTGATGCTTCAACTTCCACTTAGTATATAAGAAAATAGAAAGAGGGGAAAACCAAAGGCTTTTCCTTCTTCCTTTTTCCCCTACGAAAACAAGAGAAGGAACCCTAGGGTTTTCTTCTCTTCTTGCGCCCAAGAGCCGGATCGTGCGAGGGAAGTGAACGTGGAGCACCACACTAGTTTTTACGTTAGTGTAGTAAGTTTAGAAGCGTAAGGATGTAAGTAGATCTCTCACCTGTAGTGAAAGTAGTTCTCGAATGAGTTTTAAACATGTTTTCCAATTCTTTTTTTCATGATGTGATCCTGGTATAGCAAGACCAAGGTCTTGATTTGCCCAAAAGCAAGTTTTGGGATTATGGCACGCAAGGTGCTTGATAAAATTTCAAAGTAAGACCGAGGTCTTACTATGCCCTAGAACGAGTTCTGGGACTAAGAAATGAGATATGAAACAAGACCAAGGTCTTGATGTGTTTTCAAAACAAGTGTTGGGATCATCACTTTTAAGTGTAAAGGATATGCTAAGTTATGCATTTTAAGAACAAGCATGAGTACAAGTTTAAGTATATTACTTTGTAAGACCGATGTCTTCTTTTGGCATGTACCCGGTCGAGGCCCATAAGATCTAGGTGAGCCTAGTAGATGCTCTATTAGGGTTCGATGTCTAGCTATCCCGAAACCTATTAGGGATGCGCGCATTGGTACTATGTCGGGCCCAAAGAAAGGATGTTTATTATTTTAATGTATATGAAGAACAAGATAAGTTTTAAGGTTTCCATAACAAGTATTCATTTCATTTCAAGTTAAGCATTTTGAGTTCAAGCAAAGTTTTCTAATGCAAGCAATTGTTACAAATGTATTCATTAACATTTTTCATGTTAAAGAATAGCATTTTCAGTTACATATGTTTCAAAGTGAGCATGCACATGTTTTATATCGAATGCATATTTTGTGAGTTAGGTATCTACTTACTAAGCAATTTGCTTATAGTTGCATCCTTTTATTGTAGATAAAGGTAAAGAAAAGATATAAGGCAAGGAGACTCAAGGATGAATGATTCATGTCAGTGGCAGCGGAACCATGGAGTGAGATCCTCTGAGATGAGTTTTGTTTAGTGTTTTAAACTCTAAACAATAGAACTTTATGAGTACTTTTGAATTAAGTTAGTAGTTTACTTCCGCAAAGACTTTAAGTTTGAGTAGTTAATTTGGAGTTTGAAATGCATGCAAATGGAGTATGATTGAGTCTAATTATGTGGGTTATATGTTTATGAGTCTGTTACATTGTTGTGTAGTCAAAATGGAATGCATTGGTGCACTTGATCTGTGTTTCTGAACCTGGAAACTTAGTTCTAGGCGTATCAGTCGACTGATACAGGTATCAGTCGACTGCCCGAGGGAACAGAATGATCAGTCGACTGATCACTTATCAGTCGACTGGTTCCAGTTTAAAAGAAAAAGAGTTGTAGGGCTGATGGTTAGTGCTTGGGCCTTGCAACTAAGAGATCTAGCGTTTAAATCCTGCCAAAGACAACAAGAATTAAATTTATTTATTTTTAATTCGATTGGTTTTGGCCCAGCAGTAAAGTTAATGTGACGGTGCTATAAGGTCAAAGTTAGTAAGAGAGGGTCGTTACATTCGAGGAATTGGGTAATAAGTCCTGGCTGAGGGCTGAGCACCGAAGACCTGACCGAGGGTTGGCCAATAAGTCCTGGTCATGGAATGGGCAGGATGTCCTGATCCGGAAGATCGGGCAAAAGTCCAATCGAAGGAGCCGGTTGGCAAACTTCTCCTGAGAGGACTAGGCGAAGGTGCATTCCCCGGGAAGGGAACTCGGTTCGACCTAGGGTTTCACGAGAAATCGAAAGTCAGAACCAATCGTTAAGGCTAAGATTATATATGTGTTTTTCTTGTGTTTGTATATCTTGCAGGTACCTAGAATTGGAGGCAAAGCTGGCGAACAAACACAAGAGAAGCCTGGAAAGCTGCTCCTGGGCTCCTGAATGGATACAGGGGCCCCCATGCATCCAGGCGCCCTGGATACCTGGTGCCTGGATGATCCAGGTGCCCAGTATGCTCTTGGGTGCCCAAGACTGCTGCCTTATTAGCTTCGTGAAGTTCGCGAGCAAGGATGAAATTTTGACTGCCAATAAGGCACCCAGAGGCTCTAGGGCGCCCGAGAAGAAGCTATAAAAGGGGCTTCAACCCCTCAACTCAGAACATCAACTGCTACGACATTCTTAGCATTTCGAGCGGAGCAAAAGTGTTAGAGACGAAGCTCTATGACCAAGGAGGCTCCAGGTGGAAGTGCGTTGCACTTCGGAGTTCCAAATCGGTCGGGTCTTCGATTTTTGTTTGGTTTTCATTTATTTTTATGCACTTAATTTCTTAATCTTTTGGTTGTAATACTTGCACTGTAAGATGGGTTTCTCCGCCTCCGGAAAGTCCGGAAAGGAGACCATTAGTGGATGCATGCTTCCCGTGCTTAGGCCTTAGATGTACTGACCCTGGGGGGTCGGGAAGCAAGTAAAAATCTGCGTGCACTCTGAGTTGTGTTTTTTGTTTGTTTCATTATTTTTCCATTGTGCTACTAACTCTTTGTCTAGAATGAACAAACAAATGACGAAGGTTTCTGAAAGAATTTTTTTGAGTCGATATTCACCCCACCCCCCCAGTATCGACGGCACCGGTCCTATAGTTATTTAGGAGCGTGTGATCTTCCCATCGGAAGGGACATAATCCTAGATAATTATCTTAGTATCGTGTAATGGTGAACTCTTAGATGCAAATAATAGTATCCTCCCCATCGAAGTCACTGCTATTATTTGTAGGGCCGAAGAGGAACCAACTATTAATTTTATTTGTCAAAAAGTTAGGTTGACAAGATAATAAAATTAATGGGTAAAACCTCCTCTTACAAATGTAGAATTCATATACGTCCACACTATCATGGCATATGATATTCTTAGTGTTTTGAGGTGTTGGTTGATTTTAAAATTTTATTGTTTGAGGAATCAATAATTTTTTGAAATCTAATGTTTTGATCATTGTGATTCTCAGGATATTTTCAAAATGGCATTCAACCCACTTGTTATTTATTGAAAGAAAATAAACTTACTCGCCCTAACTACATCGATTGGAAACAGAACCTGGACATTGTCTTAACTGCTGAGGAGTACAAATTTATACTTTTCTAGATCTATCTTGAAAAATCTAGTGAGAATTCTGGTGACGAGGAGAAAGTACATTATAGGAAGTGGATAAAAGTAGAAGAGATGGAACGGTGTTACATTTTGGCTTCTATGTCAAATGTGCTGCAACATCAACATCAGGCTTTTTCTACTGCTTATGACATGATGTTCAATCTCAAGGAACTCTTCGGATATCAGAATTGGGTCACTAGGCAAGAGGCAATGAGGAACTTGATGACGACCACCATGATTGAGGGAACACCCATGAGGGATCATCTTCTCAAAATGATGACCCATTTAAATGAGATGGAAGTCCTTGGAGTGGAGATCGATGGGGAAACCCAGGTCGATATCATTCTCTAGTCTCTACCTAGGAGTTTTGAGCAGTTTCGCCTAAACTATAATATGAACAAACGGATATATTCGTTGGCGAAACTTCTGACTGAACTCTAGGCGACAGAGGGGCTTTTTCGTTAGAGTGCTCATGCTTTGGTTGCTCAAAAGGTTTCTACTTCTAAGCCGAAAGGCAAGAAGAAGAAGAAACAAGTTGTGGCAAAGAAAGTGGCCGGTTCTCAAGGACCTCAGGCTAGCGTGAAGAAGCCGAAAGGCAAGTGCTTCACGTGCATGCAAACTGGACACTGGAAGGCAGACTGTCCCCGTCGCAAGGAGAAAAATCTAGGTATATCTTTTTGATTAGTTGTTGAAACATGTTTAGCGGTGTTATCTACCGGTACCTGGTATGTAGATATGGGAGCCACTGATCATGTCTGCAATTCTTTGAAGGAGTTCCAGGAAACCAGACGACTAGCTGAGGGAGAGATTACCATTTACTTGGGCAATGCTACGGAGGTGGCAGCTATTGCAGTGGGAGACATTTATTTATCTTTTGATAGGAATAAAATTTTGGTTTTAAGAAATTGTCTTTATGTACCTTCTTTTAGAAAGAACCTTATTTTAGTTTCTAAATTAATTATGGATGGGTATTCTATTTCTTTTAATGACAGAGTTGTTATAAAAAGGAATATAGAGTTTATCTATTCTAGTGCATTGGTAGGCAATTTATACACTCTTGAACCAAAAACTCCCACAATGCAAATAGAAATAAATAACTCATCACTAATCATAATAAGAGGAAAGAACCTTCGAAAATGAACCAAACATATCTTTGGCATCTAAGGTTAGGTCATATTAACCAAAGTAAAATTCAAAGGTTGATAGCCGATTGACCTTTGGCTTCATTGGTGGTGGAAGATTTCCCAACCTGTGAATCTTGCTTGGAAGGTAAAATGACCAAGAGGCCTTTCAAGGCCAAGGGGTATAGAGCTAAAGATGTGTTAGAGTTGGATCATTCTGATTTGTGTGGTCCTATGTCTATCCAGGCAAGAGGTGGCTTTGAATATTTTATCTCTTTTATAGACGATTATTCAAGGTATGGATACATTTACTTGATGCGCCACAAGTCCGAATGCTTTGACAGGTTCAAATAATTCAAGGCTGATGTGGAGAAACGTCAAGGTAAAAGTATCAAGACACTATGATCTGATCGTGGTGGTGAGTACCTCTTGGGAGAGTTTAGGAGTTACTTATCACAAGCTGGTATTCAATCCCAATTGTCTGCACCTCGTACACCCCAGCAGAACGGTATAGCAGAACGAAGGAATAGGACTCTTATAGAGATGGTTAGATCAATGATCAGTTACTCCGAGTTGCCAGATTCGTTCTGGGGATATGCTCTGGAAATGACATTGTACATTCTAAACATGGTACCATCTAAATCAGTACCCTCTACTCCCATAGAATTGTGGACTGAGCGAAAGTCTAGTCTAAGACATATTCGGATTTGGGGTAGTTCAACACATGTGCTGAAGGGAGATGCTGATAAGTAGGAATATTGTACAGAAGTACGCTTGTTTGTAGGCTATCGTAGAGGAACAAAAGGTGGTTTGTTCTATAGTCCTAAAGATCAGAGGGTGATCGTTAGCACAAATGCCCGATTTTTAGAGGAAGACTATGTGATGAACCACAAGCCCATGAGTAGGGTTCTTCTTGAGGAATTGAGAGGGGAAGTTCCAACTTGTACCAATAGTACAGGAGGACATACCATAAGTGACTGCACCGCGTGTCACAGAGGATACACAAGTAGTACATTGTCGTAGTGGGAGAGTTGTTAGACAACACGATAGATTCATGTTCTTGGGAGAGTCTTCAGACTTGGTCCCTGGCGAACATGAACCTGATCCCTGTACATATGACGTGGCACTCCAAGATAATGATGCTGTATCTTGGCAAAGAGCGATGAATTGTGAGATAGAATCTATGGATTCTAATCAGGTCTGGGAGCTAGTAGAACCTCCCAATGGTGTAAAAGCCATTGGATACAAGTGGATCTACAAGAGAAAGAGAGGATTAGATGGGAAGGTAGGGACCTTCATAGCAAGGCCTGTTGCAAAAGGGTATACTCAGAAAGAGAGTATCAATTATGAGGAGACCTTTTCGCAGGTAGTCATGCTTAAGTCGATCTGGATTCTCTTATCTATTGACGCTCATATGGATTATGAGGTTTGGCAGATGGATGTCAAGACAGTTTTTGTTAATGGAAGTCTTGAGGAAAACATCTATATGAAGCAACCAGAGGGATTCATTAAAAAGGGCAAAGAGCATCTTGTGTGTAAGCTTAATCGGTCCATTTATGGATTGAAGCAAGCTTCACGATCTTGGAACATCCGCTTTGATGAGGTGATCCAGTCTTATGGATTTATTCAGAGCCCGGATGAGTCTTGTGTATACAAGTGATGTGACGGAAACGTAGTGGTATTTCTTGTACTATACATAGATGACATTTTGCTCATTGGCAACAATGTCAAGGTGTTATCAGATGTAAGGGTATGGTTGTCCAAACAGTTTGATATGAAAGACTTGGGAGAAGCAGGGCACATCCTTGGGATCAAGGTTATAAGGGATCACAAGAAAAGGATGTTGTGCTTATCTCAAGCTTAATACATAGACACTATCCTAGCTCGTTTTAGTATGCAAAACTCTAAAAAAGGTTTACCAGGTAGATCAATTACTTCCTGTGGGTTACACGGATTCTGATTTCCAATCAGATAGGGATAAAAGTAAGTCTTCCCTGGGGTATGTGTTTACTTTAGGAGGTGGAGCCGTAGTATGGAGGAGTGTCAATCAGAAATGCGTGGCAGACTCCACCATGGAAACTGAGTATGTGGCAGCCTCTAAGGCGACCAAAGAAGTTGTATGGCTCAGGAACTTCTTGATGGACTTGGATGTGATTCCTAGTTTGCCCAGAGCTATCACAATTAATTGTGATAACAGTGGTGCAGTTGCAAACTCGAAGGAACCACGAGCCCATAAGGCAAGTAAACACATAGAGCGCAAATACCACATGATAAGAGAGATCATAATGCGAGGAGAAGTTGTTGTCGCCAAGATTGCATCAGAGGACAACCTGACAGATCCTTTCACTAAGGCCCTTCCAGCGAGAGCTTTTGATAGGCATGTGGAGGGTATGAGAGTAAGATGTATGGCATTGTGACGGCAGAATAGTTTTTTTTGTATAAGTCAGATGTATGAGACTCATCATCGTATTAATTGATTCGAGTGACCACTTGAACAAACTTGTTGTTCAAGCCATCTAACTCGTCTAACCAATTAGCCGTGGAATAGATGATGAATGGATCGTCGATTTTTGTGTTTACCTTCGGGGTCCATGATAATTATCAACATGAAATATAAACATATGATAATAAATAAGATCAAAGGAACCAAAACAAGCAGTTATACCTCTCGTTTACCTCGTGATCTTCTATTGTATGACCCAACCTCTTCTTGGACGTCGTGTGGATGACGATCTTCCAAGAACCGAAGTCACCAAGACCAAAGCAAAGCCTCCTTCTTCTTCTTCTTCCTTGCACCAAAACCCTAGTGGGTTGTTTGGTTGATGTCGGCCAAGAGGAGAGGAAGAACTCCTTTCTTTACTTGCGCCGGCTCCAAAAGATGAAGAGGAAGAGGATGAAGATGATGAAGAAGAGAAACAAATCTCTTCTTCACACCAAACCCAAGCCGAAACCCTTCCTTCTCTTCTCTTCCTTGCCGCTGGCCAAAGAAAGGTTGAATTCCTTTTCTTTGTGATCGCCGACCACCACAGCCTTCTCCCTTGCTCTAGGTTAGTGCACGCCCAAGAGGAAGAATAGAGGATGAGAGGTGAAGAAGAAAACCACACCCAAAACTCCTTCTTCCTTCCCTTGTAGTCGGTGCGACCCTTGACCTAGGAGAGAGAGGATGAGAGAAAAGAGAGAGAAAGAGGCTCTAGGGTTCTCTTTGATGCCTTGGTCTCATGACACATGAGGTATATATAGGCTACAATATGGACCATGAGGAGGAGTTGGGTGTTGGCCACCTAATGGATCAAAGCCCGATCTATTAATGATGATCCAATCCACTAAAGGATCATCATTGATCTACCTCACCAACCCCCATAATTAAATATGGGCTCCACCTATTATGTATACAAAATCTCCCCGTGTTTAAGATCTCGAATGTCCATTAATTAATTAAATTACTGACAATTTAATTAATTAATATCTAACTCCATGAGTATTACCACTCAACCACATCATCATGTAGAACTAAGTCCACCTGCAGGATTTCCATGATGAACTTTATGTGCTTCTCAAGGGGACATCATCAATCTGACGCATCAGGACACGATTTCCTTCTATAATCAACGGCACACCATATAAATAATATTATTTCCCAACTTACTGTGCCTATCGATTTAACAAATAAATCTCGCCCATTGGTAAATCAAAGAAATAGATATTAAGTACATGTGTCCATTATTATATCGGGATTAAGAGCATGTACGACATAATATCTGAGGTCTGATTCAATTATATAGTCAATATAAATTGAATCACCTCTATATCGGTCCTGCTCAATACACACAATGTGTACTAGTGTAATTCTATGGTCAAGATAAACCAATACTAAATTACACTACAACCATGCCAATGGTTTGTCCAAAACCATCTAGGTTGTGAGCCTCTACTTATACTCTACAAGGGGCTGATAACTGTTAGTAGGAGTTCTAGAGCCAATTATGTGATGATTGACTAGGGACTTTTTGTATCATATTCTATCATTAATAAAGGCATGTTTGGTTATTATACTTACTTTATATTTGTGTCAAATAACTAAGTATAATAATGTCCTTGGATAGTAGGTTCTTATCTACATCATATCGATTCGTTGAATCGATAGTGAGATGATATAGAGAACACTATACTAAACCAATCCTAGTCAAGCATTAATATTCAAGGACAATATTAATGCATGAAGACTAGCATGTAGGTTAATTGATGACTTGAGCTCACAAGTCATGGATATATGATATCATGTTGGCACATGGGCATACATTAGAAAATGTGTACTGAATTTACCCTCCATGAGAAAGTTTCATAAATTGTCATATGAGTGTCATAAATTTTCTCATGTGACTATTAGTAGGAATAGTCCTTAGACCTGAAGTCACTACGGTTCCCTATATAAAGAGTTATGTACTTTGGTATCGTCAAATGCCACCTGTAACAGGATGAACTATAAAGGCGATCACTGGGTATGTAATAAATTATGCAGAGGGATGTGAGTGATGTAGATGGGATCTATCCCTCCCATATGACGGGAGTGATATCTGTGGGTTCCTTGATCGTGTAGGACTACTAAAACACATGGTCATGCTCAAATGAGTCAATATGAGATATTGAGCTCATTTGTTTGAATGAGTCTACTCGGCGATCAAGAAACACAAAGATTGATCAAGGATGACACGGTCTATGCCTCATTGATCAATCTAGATATCAAGGATAGAAGGATAAGGTCATACATTGTCATAGTCACGGAGGTTAAGTCGGATCTCGACTTTCTCGTCATTTGGGTAGCAATGATGCATTGTTAGATGCCGCTCATTGGTTATATGTCTAAAGTGGTTTAGACACATTGCCAACGTTATGAGAACCTATTGGGTCACACACTAAGCACACGATGCTTTGAAGATTAATTGATCTTAGTTTGACCAAGATTTGATCCGAATTGGATTAATTGAGTTAGACTCAAATGAATCCAATTGGATTCTGGGATTGAGTCTAATTTGGGTTAGACTCATCTAGATTAGACTCAACCACTTAATTATTGATAATATTCATTAAATGGTTTAATGAAAATTATTTAAGAGGAAGGCTAAGAGGTATTCTATTCATTAGATGAAAAGAATATTAAGAGTCCCAAGGAATAAAAAAGGCTTGGTATTCATTGGGTTTTATTAGCATTAAGATGAGAGGAGCTCAAGGGTCAAAGACCCTTGGTATTCATTAGATGAGAATAAATACCCCCCTTTTGTCAAAGGCTAGAGAGAGTACTTCTCTTCTTCTTCTTTCTTCCTCCTTGTCCAAAACTCCCTAGTGGAGGTTCTTGTGCTTTGTGAACCATCCCAAGTTGCTAGCACAACTAATGTGGTTCCTCTCTGAGGCACAGATTGTGTTCGTGTGGATACAGATACAAGCACGGACACTTGAACGTGCAAGAGATCCGGTATACCTCGGATAAGCGGGATAAGCGAAGGGCACGCGTCAAAGGTATACCTATATGATAGGGTTTTTGTAAATTCACTTTGTATGAATTTTCTTTTGCATGGATCACTCGAGGGATCTTATTTCCGCTGCGAATTTTAAATATTTTTTGCCCATAGATCCCAACAGTGGTATCAAAGTCACTTGCGAAAGATCATACAAAGTTTAGACAAAACTTTTATATGTGATATAGAAGTAGGACATAATTTTGTTGTGGATTGTATAATGTGTGAAAATTTGTTGAGATATAAAAGTTTGTGTTGATCAAAATAAATGTCCATAGCATTATCATATGACTATGAAAGTGTGCTATGGTCCGATTGTACTCAACAAATTTTATAACCTTTGGTTTCGGCTCATGAGCATTTTTATGTAGGAGAGCATGTAGAAACCACATCTAACAACCTTGTAACTGCTTCTTTATTCATCCGATGTCACGTATTCTGGAATATTCATAGGGTGACAATTTTGTTATGAGGTGGTTGCAGGACAATTTAGGTTGTGGGTCTGATACGAGGATAAAAAAGTGGGGTTATGTTGAGTGGCCTTATGGATAGATGAAGTTAGCGACTGAAGCCGGGACAGGATGTTGGGATTTGAGACTAAGACGTGGAGGATATCGGTGACTAAAATCGAGGTAGGATGGTGAGATATGAGACTGCGGCATGGATGATGTTGATGATTGAAGCAAGACAAGATACCAAGATCTGAGACTGAGACATGGAGGATGTCGGTGGTTGAAGCTAAGATAGGATATCGAGATCTGAGACTAAGGGAGCTGTCGGGTTTTGGAGCTGAAACATAGAAGGATGATGTCGTGGTCTGAGACTGGGCTGAGGGGATGTCAAGTTTTGAACCCAAGCAAATGAGATGTTAGGTTTTGAGCCCATGTTTGAGATTGAGATGGATGTTGACTAATGGATCAAGATATAGATGGAGGATATCGACGCTTGAGGCCAAGCCAAGAAGGATGTCAATGACTGAGGCCGAGATGGGAGTGATGCTAGTGACTGAGGTTGAGACTGAGAGAGTGTCAGGATATGAGACTGAGATTGAAATGGTATTAACGGTTAAGATTGATAGTGTAAATAAAATAATCAAAACAATATCAAAATCATGAATATCAATTTTAAAATTTTTTCAATTAATGTTGCAATATCAAAAATTAAATCTAAAATTTTATCACATAAGTCTTCAGATAATAATCAAATATTAATTAATAAATTTTTAGATAATCCTGATAGTCCTGAAGATAATTTTAATAATTCACAAGATAATATTTTAATTAATATTTCTAAAGATAATACTCAACCCTTAATTACTGATAATTCAAATAATCTTGAAGATAATTATGGAACTGTAATTAATAATTTAGATAAAAATCAATCTTTAATTAATAATACCTCAAATAAATCTAAAAATAATAATAAAACTTTAATTAATAATTCTCAAGATAATTCTAATAACTTGGATGGTAATTATGAATCCCTAATTAATTATTCTACTTATTTTAAAGATAATGATGCAACTTTAATTAATAATTCTGAAAATTATTCTATTTATTTTGAAGATAATGATACGACCTTTATTAATTCTGAATATAACTCTGAAGATGAGGAAGAATATGATTATGTAGATGAAGATGAATTTTTATCAAAATTGAAGCAATAATTTTGAGGGCTTATAAGAATTCAAATAAAATAGAAGTATTAATTAAAATTGAAAACTTAAAATAAAAATAAATAATAGATGAATTAGAATTTTTTGAATTAATGAAAATGTTACAATTAGACCCAAAATTATTATTTAATTCATAAAAACTTAAATCCTAATTAATAATCACAAATCTTAAATTCTAATTTATTCTTAAAAACTAATCACAAATCTCAAATTCTAATTTAATTCTTAAAAGTTAATCTTAATTAATAATCTAAAAATCAAATTCTAATAATGATTTAATACTTAATTCTCAAATTCTAATTTAATTCTTAAAATTTAAAACCAATTTAGAAAATCCTTAATTCAATTTTAATTAGAAACTCAATCCTTAATTCAAATTCAAACTATGCTAATATAAAATTCATCAATTAAATTAAAATTAATTACCTTCAATTATGAAACTAATAAAATTCTACCCAACTAGAGCAATCAACTTAATAATAATAAATATTTCAAAGCGGGTTGACATATTCGCGGGTCCACAAGAACTGTATCAAATTGAGAATTTGATACTTTATTAGAAATCAAATTAAATTGCTTTGACTTGATTGACACATGCAAAATTGTCATGCTCATGCATCTATTTTTTGTTTTGTCTATATATATCTGTCATATCATTCATTCTAGATTATTTCTTGCTTAATCTAGAATGGCTAGATAGGAAAAACATTGGTTGACACTTGCCTATCATAGTACTAGGGTGGGGTGAGATGATAGTACGTTTGGGAAGCTTGGTCTAGGAAGTCAGGAAGGGTAAGGAGTACTCGACTTAGTCAACCTAGCTAAGTGGAACTAGCTGAAGCTACCTCGCTACATCATAGACTAGTTAGACCAAAGTTTCTCAATGAGTAAATTAAAAGTATCATTTCTTTAAAAGGTTTTATCTAAGGAAATGGTCGTTGTTCTGATATATAAGAAGGCCCCTGTGCCTTGCCAAGACCTGGAAGCCAATTATTGAAATTTACTTTTAAATTACTACTTGTTAAACTTGAATCTAACTCAAGGTCAAACAATCTATAAAATTAAATTGAGAACAATTAATCAAGCATCTGACAAACACCTATGAGACTACCATGCCTGTTTGTACTGCAACACTTAGAATGAGTGAGATGATAAGGACTAATCAAATCACAATTATTTTCAAAATGTTTTCAAAATTTCCTTAGAATATTTTCTTAAAAACTTATTTTCAAAATAGTGACTAAACATAATAATGAATTTTATGTGTGATTGTGTGTACTTATAAATAGATTTTAAAAATTATAAATCATTTTGAAAATTATTTAACCTACATTTAGACACAAACCTTCTAAGCAAACACTAAAGTCCCTTAAGACACTTAGGTAGAAGTCCTTGTAGTTAACAAGGGTAGCCAGAAGGTGTCAGGTTTAGGGTGAGTTAGTGTTTATCGTGCTTTCAAACTTTTCTGTTGAAAATATTATTTTTGAAAAACAATTCTTTCCAAAAAATTATTATCTCATTCAAATTGATTTTTGCTCAAAAAATTATTTTTGTAAAATATTACTTCAAAAATTTATGTCCTTCAAAATATTTTTCGAAAAATAGTCCTTTAAAAATTTATGACTTTCAAAATGTTTTTCAAAAAATACTTCTTCAAGATTGATATATTCTTCTAAAAATGCTTTAATTACTCTTATGATTTAGTTAAACACTAAAGACACATAGAAAATTTTCCTTATGATCTGCAAGGATTCTTAATATTGTGTTAGACTTAGGGGGAGTCTCAATCAAAAGAACAATTCATCTTTTGATTACTTTAAATTAAAAAAAATATTATGTAATTCTTTTTGTTTGAATAAAATCCTAAGACTCAGAGGAAGTTCAACTTGTGGTCAACAAGCTTCTTAGGCTTAGGGGGAGTCTCAATCAAAAGAACAATTCGTCTTTTGATTACTTTAAATTAAAAAAAATATTATGTAATTCTTTTTGTTTGAATCAAACCCTAAGACTCAGAGGAAGTTCAACTTGTGATCAACAAGCTTCTTAGGACTGTGTCAGATTTAGGGGGAGTTCAAATTAAAAGAACTATTAGAAATTTTAAAAAGATATACTATATTGTCAAAAATCACTATCTTGTCAAAAACACCTTATTTTTCTTAAATACAATATTCTCATTTTCTAAAATATTTTTTTTCAAAATCTTTTCAACTTTTGAACATCTTTGAAAACCTTTGAAAAATTGCTTGAGTTTGGCGAAATCTCCAAGACACATAGAAAAGATTTTCTTGTAGTTAACAATGTTTCCTAGAATTGTGTCAGATTGGGGAGAAATTCAAACCAAGAAATTTATTATTTTTCAAAAATGAAATACATATATTGAAAATACTTTATCTTGATTGAAAAATCTTTAAGACACATAGGAAGTTTTTCTTGTGGTCAACAATATTTCTAGATTTGTATCAGATTTAGGGAAATTCAATCAATAAAGTACATATTTTTTCAAATTTTACTCAAGTAGTTAGCGTTCCCTAAAATATTTTTTGAAAAAGCTAATTGGTTTATAAAATAAAAAAATGTTGATTTTCGAAAATTATGTTTTCTTTAAAAATCTTAAATATTTTCAAAAATCATATTGTTGGTGCAAATTTTAACTTAAAATCATTGTTATTACCTTATATTTCTATTTGATGTATGTCAAAGGGGGAGAGAGTATCTTAAGTTAGATTTTTTCGATTTTTCCACAAGAATTGACCAAAAATCCTTAGACCTCAACCTAACTTAAGAATATTGTCAAACATCAAAAAGGGAGAGATTGTTGGTGCAAAAAGCATCAGACATGAACAATCAACCTCTAGTGTTTTGATGTTTGACAATATACGAAGGTCTGGTCAAAGTGATCAATGGTTAAGCCAAACATGACCTGATGTTTGGTAGGGTAAACCCAGGGTTGATCATTTTGACCAAAGGATTAGCCAAACAGGACCAGATGTTTGGTAGAGTAGTTAGTACCCAGGGTTGGTCAGGTTGACCAAGGGTTAGCCAAATAGGACCTGATGTTTGGCGGAGTGATCAAACCTAGATCTGACATGTGTGACAATACATCAAGGTTTGGTCAGTTAGAAAAAGGTTAGCCAAACAGTATCTGATGTTTAGCAGAGAACCCAGGTCAGTTTTAACAATGGATATGTCGAATAGGACTTGATGTTTGGCAGAGAGAAGTCTTATCAAGATTAAGATGACTAGAAAAGAAGTCCTTATCGAGGCACGAAATCATGGTGAGTGAAGCTGGGTCCTAGTGAGTGAAGCTAGGTGGACGAAATCTTGGTGAGTGAAGTTGGGTCCTAGTGAGTGAAGTTAGGTGGATGAAGTCCTGATGAGTGAAGTTGAGCACGAAGACCTGATCTAGAGTTGGACACGAAGTCCTGGTTCGGGGAATTGGGCATGAAGTCCTGGTCACGGATTGGGCACGAAGACCTAGCCGAGGGTTGGGCACCAAAGTCCTAGTTCAAGGAATTGAGCACGAAATCCTGATTGAGGATCGGGCAAAAGACTTAGATGAGGGAATGTTGGTTGTGAGACCGGTGCCGTCGATAGAGGGGTGGGGGGTAAATATCGACTCTTTAAAACTTTACGGAAACTCATGGAAAACTCGTCTTCAAATGTTCGTTCTAATCATAGAGTTAGTAGCACAGCGGAAAACAAAAAGGAACGAAAATAAAAGACATCACAGAATGCACACAGGATTTTTTACTTGGTTCCCAACCACCCAGGATTAGTATGTCCAAGGCCTAAGCACGGGAAACTCCCATCCACTAATGGTCTCCTTTCTGGACTTTTCGGAGGCGGAGAAATCCGTCTTACAGTGCAAGATTTACAATAAAAATTATAGCTAAAAATAAGTGCAGAATGTAACTGCAAACCAAACAAAATAGTCGAAGACTCGGCCGATCTGGAACTCCGAAGTGCCGCGCACTTCCTCCCGGAGCTTCCTTGGTCACAGAGCTTCATCGTTAGCGCTTTTCTTCCGTTCAGAATGTTCAGAATGCTCAGAATGATCATGGAATTGTTGTATTGAGTTGAGGGGTCGAAGCCCCTTTTATAGCCCTGTTACTAGGTTCCTGTGATCAATGAGGGGCCTCATATAGCTTGGTCAAACATCATCTTCGCGCCGAACTCGCAGCAGGGATAAGACCCCCCTTCCCAGGCGCCTCACCCATATAGGGCGCTTGGGAGCTCTCAGGTGCCTGGGTGGTGGCTACCTAGTCCAGGGTGCCCTACATCTCTGGGGCGCCTGTTTCAATACAAGCGCCCTAGAGTGCTTCTTCCAGGTTGCTTTGTGTTCGCTTGCTTGCCTTGCTTCCAACTTTTAGGTACCTGTAATACAATCAAAGACAAGATAAATATGTAGATAATCTTAACCTTAAGGACTTAGTTCTCACTTCGGATTTCCCGTGAAACCCTAGGTCGAACCAACGCCTAAGTTCCCATCCCGAGGAACGCGCCTTTCACCTACTCGTCTCAGGAGAAGGTTGCCACCCGACCCATCCAGTTGGACTTTTGCCAAGTTTTACTCACCTGGACTTTTGCCCAATCTCACGACCAGGACTTCGTGCCCAGTCCACGACCAGGACTTATTGCCCAATTCCATGAACCAGTACTTCGGTGCCCAACCCTTGGTCAGGTCTTAGGTGCCCAGCCCTCGACCAGGACTTATTGCCCAATTCCATGAACCAAGACTTCGTGCCCAACCCTCAGTCAGGTCTTAGGTGCCCAGCCCTCGGCCAGGACTTATTGCCCAATCTATGATCAGGACTTAGTGCCTAATTCTTCAAACCAGGACATCACGCCTAGGATAACTAGGACTTTAGTTCACTTTGGTACTCTTTTCTTGACTCACCCTTCCCTTGTTCAATGTGTCACTAACTTAAGCATATTGTTAAACATTGAAACACTCAGAGGAGGACATCACTGATTCAACATGCACCAACAATCTCCCCCTTTTTGATGTTTGACAATATCTAAAGATAGATTGGATTAAAGGGCTAAGTTATAAACCTTGGGATCAAATGAAAAAAATTGATCTAAGTTTTGAAAATAAATTTTGATCCTTTGGGGAAAAATTCTAACTTCAACTCTCTATCCTTCAGGAGAAAAACAAAAACTATCGTAAGCTCAGTCTCCCCCTTTTTGAAAAAACATTTTGATTTCATTTTGATCCTTTGGGAAGAAGAAAAAAATTTCTAACTTAAGCATACTCTCCCCCTTTGTCATACATCAACAAAACGACAAAACACTTGCACCAACAATGAAAACATTTTTTCTTTTGAAAGTACTTAGTATAAATCTTTGAAAGCATAGCAAAGAGCTAGTTAAAAAAACAATTGCACCAACAGAAAATTAATTTTACTTAAATTGCACCAAAAAATTACACTTTGAAAAGTATTGTAAAAAAATTTTTTTTTTTGTACTTTCAAAAGACTTAGAAAATTTTCCACTTAGAAAAATTTTCAATTGAGAAAGATTTTCAAAAAGGATTGAATACATAAAAGATATTTACTTAGAAAAATATGCACTTTTCGAAATATTTCACTTAGAGATTTTTGCACTTTAAAAGAATACTTTGAAAAATATTATGCAAAAACTTGTACTTTGAAAGATATATTTTTTTTTGAAATGTTTGTACTTTGAAAAGTTTGTACTTTGAAAAATATAAGTACTTTTAAAAAATATTATGCCCTTTTTGAAAAATATAAGTAATTTTGAAAAATATTATGCCCTTTTTGAAAAATACAAGTACGTTTGAAAAATATTATGCCCTTTTTTGAAAAATACAAGTACTTTTGAAAAATATATTGTACTTTTTGAAAAATGCAAGTACTTTTGAAAAATATATTGTACATAACATATTAAGAAAATTTTAATATTATTTTGAAAACATAATACTTTACTTGATTTTGTTTCTTTTCCAGTCTGACACAATACTAGGAAACCTTGTTAACTACAAGGACATTTCCCTAAGTGTTCTGGAAATTCTCCAAACTTAAGTAAATATTATTTTCAAAAGGAATTCTATAAGCAAAAATATCAATTTTTGAAAGTGATAGTATCATATTTTCATAAACTAAAAGATGACAGTATTTTGAAAAAAAAAATTACTTAAGTTTTCGAAAGGATTTAAAAATACAGTGCATGAAAACATATTATTTTGAAATGCTCAATAATTCTTTTAGCTTGACCTCCCCCTAAACTTGACACAGTCCTTGGAAGCTTGTAGACAACAAGTACTCTTCCTCTGAGTCTTTAGGGTTTAGCTCAGATCAAAAGAATTATTTAATAATTTCAAAAAATAATTGCCAGAAATTTTTTTCGAAAAATACTTGTCAACAAGTTTTCTTTTGACTTAGACTCCCCCTAAATTTGACACATCCTAGGTGTCCTTGTAGATCATGAAGAAGATTTCCTCTATGTCTTTAGGGTTTATCAAGATCAAAAGGGAAATAAACATAATTTTCGACAAATATTTTGAAATGATGATAATTTTTCAAGGAAATAGTGATATGACAAGGTTTTTTTTTAACCAATTTTTTGAAAACCATATTTTGAGATGATAATACATTTTTTAAGAATAAGGTTTTTGAAAAATCTGAATTTTAAAAAAAAATAACTTTTTAAAAGGATAAAAAAAAACTCCCCCGAAACCCGATATCATTTGACTTTATCTAAGTGCCTTAAGGGACTTTAGTGTAGACCTAAAAGGCTTGTGTCTAATTGTGTAGGTCAAACAAATTTTTGAAAAAGATATAATTTTGAAAACATATAATATATTAGAAATCAGACAAGCATAAAATCCAAAAAAAATATTATAATGATAAAGCACTATTTTGAAAAATAGATTTTTAGAAAAATATTCTAAGAATTTTGGAAAATAATTTTTGAAAAGCATTTTTCAATTTATTAGACCTTAACATCTCACCCATTCTAGATGTCTAAGTACAAGCAAGCATGATTGCCTTATGGGTGTATTGTGAGATGCTTGAATAATTTTTCTTTGAATTTAATCTAAGATTTAATTAAAACTTGTGTTAGATTCAAATTTATCAAATAGTAAATTGAATTTGAGTTTCGATAATCGGCTTCCAGGTCTTGGCGAGGCACAGAGGCCTTCTTTGGTCATAGCCTTATTGGAGCAACAACCATTTCCTTAACAATGTCTTTAATCGAAAGTTCATTTTCAAAATTACTTCTTGAAAAATTTTGGTCTAACTAGCTTAGGTTTTGGATCGGTAGCTTCGGCTAGTTCCACCAGACTAAACAAACCAAGTAGGGTACGCCTTACCTTACTTGACCTTATTAGAAGGGCTTCCCTAATGTACTATCATCTCACCTCCACTTAATACTATGTTGTTCATGTTTCAATTAGTCTTTTTCCTATAACCGTTCTAAATCATGCATACATTTAAATATGAATGTCATGACATATATATATATATAAATAGCAGATGCATGGCATGACTGTTAGTGATATGAGAGAAGTGTCCTAAGGCAATCGCCTTATGATTGTAAATATTCATTTTAATAAATGATAATTCACTATTTGAGTATACATGTTTGTGTATTTGATTGGGATCTTAAACTCATCTACTGAATGTCCGCAATACAATTCACAGCATAAGAGAATTTGTGATGGGATCACAACTAGTGATTATCTCTAAATGTGCAATTGTGAAGTATTGAAAATATCCCTAGTCGATGAATTGATAAAAACGGACATTATCAATTCTGTTGAGACTAGCATGGGTTATTCTCTAATCAGCTGATTCTCACTAGCTGGTGACATTGGGATGTCCGGAGATAAACATGGATGCTAGTTAAGGGAACTAGTTCATTGGAGTGACTAGCTGTAAAACTTCATATGGTAATCTATATAGATATGTCAGTGAAGTTCTTACTGCAGCTTAAGTGCGATGTTCGTTTGACTTGCGGTGTTCAAGTCATCTTGGTCATGGAGACTTATACTTTAACATCTTAAGCAAGCATCTCCAAGGAGGTGTGGACCCAGGATGATTGGGTATAAATCGAAGTGCCCGAAGATGTTTGAACAACCTACAAAGGATTCACCACTCCTTGCGAGGAGATGTATACCCAGGCCTATCGTCGGATTGTTACTCAAAGCCTCTGGCTAGAGCATGTCATGTTTAGAGTATGAGTCTCTTAAATACATGAGAGTAATTAGAAATCCAAAGGACGAGAAAGACGCTACTTGGGCTAGGTGTGACGTAGTCAGCCTAGTGGGGACTGACACACACAAACCATGTCCTGAACCAAGTGGGTATAAGATGGTGAAGGGAATGGGGCACGATTCATTAGAGCTGCTGAAGGGTTTCAGAATTACTTCTGAGGTCAAACCATTGATCTTTCGATTAATTGGGGGTCATGATGTACTACTAGGTGCCACTCATGATCGTTCTATAATTAGTTGATTATAGACGGCCAACATAAATCGAAAGCCTATTTAGTCACACGCACTACGAGTAATCTGAGGGATTTAAAATGAGTTGAAAATTGGATTTTCCGATCAAGAGAAATAAGTCGAATCTGAGTTAATCAGAGGCGCAACGGAAACTTAAAATGGCTAAGTCTTTTGAAGGCTTATCGGGCGAATTAAATGAGTTTAATTCGCGATCGGTTCGGTTTGGTTTGGCCGGCCAAAGAGGGTGCTAAATCCCTTTGGTTTGGCCGGCCACAACAAGGGGAAGAAACCAATTTATTTGGTTTAATTAATAAAATAAATCTAGCGCGATTTGTTTTATAAATTATGGATAAATAAATTTGTGTAGAGAAATTTATATAAATAAATTTATAGAAATTTATTCTTTTATGGAATTTAAAATGATCCATGGAATGGTTTATTTTAATTTTATAAAATCAATTATGAATTGATTTTTTCATAAAAAGAAAGTTTATAAATTTCTTGTAAAATTTATTCCATAATTAAAGGAGAAATGAATTTGTTTTATTATAAAGTTAGTTATAATAAAACTTGGTTTAAATGGAATAATTCATAAGAGAATTTATAAGATAAATTTCTTATGAAAACTAATTCCGTTAATTCCGTTAAAAGAGAGACTTGGCAAGGGAGAGGCTACTATATAAAGGAACCAAAGGCAAGCCTTGAAATCCAATCAATAGAGTAATCAAGAGATTAATTCTCTCCCTCTCTCTCTCTTATTCTCTTCTCCTTCTCCTTCCCTCCTAGAGCCGGCGCCCCTTGCCACTCTTAGGGTCGGCGCCCCTTGTCTAACCTAGGGCCGGCGCAACCTCACCCTTCCAAGGGTTGGCGTGAGCAAGGATCACCAAGAAGGAGCCAAACAAGAAGAAGAAGAAGCGGATCGCAACTCCTCTCTTCCCGGAATTTAGATTCCGTTTCTTGTTGGTTAGTTTCCATTCTTTTCTCTTGTTCTTCTAGTTGTGCCTTTAGAGAATCTAGTAGTTCTCGTCGGTACAAAACTCATGACTTTGCGAAGTCATCCCGAAGAGAACTCGGCATGGACGCGAATAAGGGCGAAGCTTCCAAGGGACGCTACGGTTGGATCTCGTCCCTTTTCTTCGAGTTACGCAAGGTACAAAGTAAATTAGTTTACTTTTCTGCAATATTTCAATTTATGATTACGTCCACACATCATAAAGTCGCATGCTAGATATGTGGTTAAAATAATTTGTGATATTATTTTATGCTAATTCTTCCGCTGCACGTAAAATTTTAAAATATTATGAACCCGTATCCTTGTCAACATGCACCCGGTCCCAACAGTGGTATCAGACCCGGTTAGTGTTCGACATAATCATAAAATTGTTTTGCGGAAAACTTTGTCATGATCTCAATTTTGGAAAATTTTACAATTATGGAAACTTTCCAATTATAATAAATTTTAGATTTAGGAATTTCAAAGTTTGGAAATCCTCATGAAATTTCGCAAACGTTTGAAATTTCCTAGTTTCTGAAATTTTATAATAATTGTGAAAACTTCCCATCTTTGGAAACTTTCCAATCTTGGAAATTTTCTATTTTAGAAATTTTCCAACATTGGAAATATGTAAGTTTTCTTTGTACCAGAAACTTACAATTAATCTGAAAACCTATTATGAAATCTCGCAATTTTGGGCACTTTCTTTAAGAAAGTCTAGACAAATTTATGGACAATTAATTGACAATTAAATTTGAATTGGTTTTTAAATTGACAACAAAATTCTTTATTTTGGATTGAGCCTCGGGGAGCCGTCCAATTTAAAGTTAGTTGTTGTAATTTAATTTCCCAATTTTAAATGAAATTGTCATGTTTAATTTGGTTGCGCTTCCGAAGCGGACCAAATTGGATTTACGACAAATTACTTTTCTTTGGGTATCTGAGCCTCGGGGAGCCACCCTTAGAAAACGATTTGTTGTAATTAATTAAATCCATGAATAAAATATGTTTTAAGAGGTGATGCTCTTACATATTGTTGTCTCCAAAATTAATTAGGAAAATGGTTTCCTATAGAGTTTCTTAAATGAGATTTTCATGAAAATAATATGTGGTTGAATTAAGGGAATTGTCTAATAAGTTTTGATTTAGAGAAATCAAAGTCTTGAACATATTATTTCCGAAATTGATTATGACAATTTAGGAAATTGTTTCCCAAAACAATTCCTTTAATAAAGTATGAAATTAGAATTAGGAAATCCGGTTCCTAATTCAATTAATGAGACTTGATAACTTAAGTCACATACATACTTTATTAAGGATATCGTTAGTCATGACATAATTATATGTCATGAATGTGCATTAAAAGGAAAAGATGAGACCCAAAACCCCTTACAAAATATTAAGGCCAACACCTTCCATTAATATGGTTAGAACCGGAGTTTTGTTTCTCGTTTGGGTTGATGGACACATCCATGCCCAGCTTGAACCTCGACATGTTCAAACCATGGAATTAGTTTATGATTAATATAGTTGGAGTCAGAGGTCAATCCTTAGTTTTGGTTGTTGGACACATCCAAGCCTGACTAAAAGGTTGAATGAGCTCCAACCATATTAAAACTATTTCTTGATTAATGGGTCAGCCTTAAGCTTGGAGCATCGATTTGTTGTGCCACAGCCAAGGTCGATGTAAAGAGAGGTGCAGTTGGGTGCTATGTATAAAGTTGCATACTTGTTAATGAGTTAACAACCCAATGATTTATGCAAACATTCAATTAGTTGATAGCATAAAGTGATAGTTACATATATGTGATATGTAATCGGTAGAATTACCTACCTTCATAGCTAAGAAAAACTTGATGGCCACAGCCATGGTTAATCTTATCTATGGTTGGATATCAACCTATTTGGAGGTGTTCCTACGATCTCCCGAATTGATAAAAAGGGTTATTCAATTTGAAAAATAAATAGGATTTTTTAATTAATGTATATTGATACATTCTTTAATCATTCTTCTCACATAAACTCAATTTGTATTTCTAGGTTAATCACTCGATCATGTCTTCTCTAAACTTGCGTTCCATTTTGGACACCAATAAACTGACCGGGCCGAACTTCATGGACTGGCTTCGAAACCTGAGGATAGTCCTCAAGGCAGAGAAGCTTGCTTATGTCCTTGAAGATCAACTTCCCAACCGTCCTCCTGAAAATGCAACTCCAGACCAGTTTCCTGAGTTGCTTAACCTGCTGAAGACTGTAGAGCCTTCTGTGAAGCAGGATCAAAAGACGGTACTGTTAGTTGGTTCCTCGAAGAAAGGTTCTAAGAGGAAGGCCAAAGAACAGAATAAGGGAAAGAAGAAAAAGGCCAAAAAGACTGAAAATACACCAAAAGGAACTTGCCATCATTGTGGCAAGGAGGGTCACTGGCGAAGAAACTGCAAGGTTTATCTTGAGTCCTTGAAGAAGAAGGCATCCGATGCCCCATCCTCTTCAGGTATCTTCGTTATTGAATGTCACTCTATTTCCTCAAATACCTGGGTACTTGATACTGGGTGTAGCTCACATATATGTAATGACATACAGGGGCTAAGGAATAGAAGAAGACTCGTCAAAGGAGAAGCGAATTTGCGAGTTGGAAATGGAGCAAAGATTGCTGCTGTTGCCATCGGAACATATTTGCTAAAGCTCCCCACTGGACGTGTCTTAGAATTGGATAATTGTTATTTTGTTCCTTCGTTAATAAAGAACATTGTATCTATTTCATGTTTGAATGAAAAGGGTTATCATTTAACTTTTAGTAACAATTGTTGTTACATAACTTTAAATGGCGTTCTTTATGGGAATGGAACTTTGTGCAATGGCATCTATACGTTAGATTTATCCAGTGACATTTTCAATATCGAAGTTAGCAACAAACGTGCTCGAATAGATAATCGAATAGACTCCTATACGTGGCATTGTCGTCTTGGCCATGTAAGTAAGAAACGCATGACCAAATTACACCGATGTGGAATTTTGGAATCATTTGAACCCGGTTCATTTGATACATGCGAATCATGCTTAAAAGGCAAGATGACCAAATTACCCTTTTCCGGAAAAGGTAATCTAGTGGGAGAATTGCTTGGTCTAATACATACCGATGTATGTGGACCAATGTCAACTCTTGCACAAGGAGGCTATAGCTACTTCATTACCTTTATCGATGATCACTCACGATTCGGGTATGTGTTCTTGATGAAACACAAATCTGAAGCCTTTGAGAAATTCAAAGAGTTCAGAAATGAAGTAGAGAAACAACTTGGCAAAAGTATTAAGATACTTCGATCCGATCGGGGTGGTGAATACTTAAGTCAAGAGTTTCAAGATTATCTTAGGGACAATGGGATATTGTCCCAATGGACTCCGCCGTATACACCACAGCATAATGGTGTATCTGAGAGGCGCAACCGAACCTTGATGGACATGGTTAGGTCGATGATGAATCATGCAACTCTTCCAAAATCCTTTTGGGGCTATGCACTTAAGACAGCTGTTTACTTGCTAAACAGAGTCCCGACCAAGGTAGTCTCTACTACTCCATATGAGACATGGAATAGTAAGAAACCTCACTTAACTCACCTTAAGATATGGGGTTGTCCTGCTTATGTGAAGCGGACTGTATCAGACAAATTGGATGCTAAGTCTGATAAATATCTATTTATTGGATACCCTAAGGAAACGAAGGGTTACCAATTCTATCATCCCTTGGAACAAAAGGTGTTTGTTTCAAGGCATGCTGTATTTCTGGAAAAAGAATTTCTTTTACAAGAAAACAGTGGGAGTGGCATTGAACTTGATGAAGTTCAAGAAACTCCAATAGACATTACAGAGACACTTAGTCTAGACCCACAACCAATAACTCATAATGATGAGCTATCAGTTGAACCTAAAACAACACCACCTCTTCGTAGGTCTGATAGGACACGCAATATTCCAGAGAGATACGGATTTCTCATAAGTGAATCGAATGACGTGTTACTCATAAGCGATGACGAACCTATCAGTTATGAAGATGTTCTGAAATGTTCAGAAAGGGACAAATGGCTTGAAGCCATGAAGTCGGAAATGGATTCCATGTACGAAAATCAAGTATGGGACTTGGTTAACCCACCTGAAGGGATTAAGCCCATAGGGTGCAAGTGGGTTTTCAAGAAGAAAACCGACATGGAAGGTAATGTTGTTACCTTTAAGGCTAGATTAGTGGCAAAAGGATATCGTCAGAAACAAGGAATTGATTATGACGAAACCTATTCGCCAGTAGCTATGCTTAAATCCATTCGGATGCTCCTAGCCATAGCAGCTCATTATGATTATGAGATATGACAAATGGATGTGAAAACAGCTTTCCTTAATGGAAACCTGCTTGAGGATGTATACATGATACAACCTGAAGGTTTCACATCGGTTGATAAAACCAAAGTATGCAAGCTTCGACGATCCATATATGGACTGAAGCAAGCATCTAGGAGCTGGAACATCCGTTTTGATGAGACAATCAAAGAGTTTAATTTCTCACAAAATCCTGACGAACCTTGTGTGTACAAGAAGGTTAGTGGGAGTGCAGTCGTATTCCTAGTATTATATGTCGATGACATATTACTTATAGGAAACGATATATCAGTTTTACAGACAGTTAAAATTTGGTTGTCCAAAACTTTCTCCATGAAAGACCTGGGAGAAGCAACCTATATCCTTGGGATTAGAATCTATAGAGATAGATCAAAACGGTTGCTTGGTCTTTCGCAGTCTACGTATATAGACCGAGTGCTAAAAAGGTTTAGCATGTCGGAATCCAAGAAAGGTTACCTTCCCATCAGGCATGGGATCAACCTTTCAAAGTCTATGTGTCCGCGCACAGAAGACGAGAGGATTTGCATGAATAAGATTCCCTATGCATCCGCAATAGGATCTATCATGTATGCTATGTTATGTACAAGGCCCGATGTATCGTATGCTTTGAGCGTCACAAGCAGATACCAGTCGGATCCAGGAATGGATCATTGGGTGGCTGTCAAGACAATCCTTAAGTACTTAAGAAGAACTAAGGATGTGTTCCTAATATATGGAGAAGGAGATATGATAATACGTGGGTATACGGATGCCAGTTTCCAGACAGATAAGGATGACTCCAAATCTCAGTCTGGAGACGTATTTACTTTGAATGGAGGCGCAGTAAGTTGGAAAAGTTCCAAACAAGACACCGTAGCGGATTCTACCACGGAAGCG
>JAGFNQ010005051.1:626730-672635 GCA_024364735.1 Boesenbergia rotunda | reverse complement strand
TGGTGAATACTTAAGTCAAGAGTTTCAAGATTATCTTAGGGACAATGGGATATTGTCTCAATGGACTCCGCCATATACACCACAGCATAATGGTGTATCTGAGAGGCATAACCGAACCTTGATGGACATGGTTAGATCTATGATGAATCATGCAACTCTTCCAAAATCCTTTTAGGGGCTATGAACTTAAGACAGCTGTTTACTTGCTAAACAGAGTCCCGACCAAGGTAGTCTCTACTACTCCATATAAGATATGGAATAGTAAGAAACTCACTTAACTCACCATAAGATATGGGGTTGTCCTGCTTATGTGAAGCGGACTGTATCAGACAAATTGGATGATAAGTCTGATAAATGTCTATTTATTGGATACCCTAAGGAAACGAAGGGTTACCAATTCTATCATCCCTTGGAACAAAAGGTGTTTGTTTCAAGGCATGCTGTATTTCTGGAAAAAAGAATTTCTTTTAAAGAAAATAGTGGAGTGGCATTGACTTGATGAAGTTCAAGAAACTCCAATAGACATTACAGAGACACCTAGTCTAGACCCACAACCAATAACTCATAATGATGAGCTATCAGTTGAACCTAAAACAACACCACCTCTTCGTAGGTCTGATAGGACACGCAATATTCTAGAGAGATACGGATTTCTCATAAGTGAATCGAACGACGTGTTACTCATGAGCGATGACGAACCTATCAGTTATGAAGATGTTCTGAAAAGTTCAGAAAGGGACAAATGGCTTGAAGCCATGAAGTCGGAAATGGATTCCATGTACGAAAATCAAGTATGGGACTTGGTTAACCCACCTGAAGGGATTAAGCTCATAGGGTGCAAGTGGGTTTTCAAGAAGAAAACCGACATGGAAGGTAATGTTGTTACCTTTAAGGCTAGATTAGTGGCAAAAGGATATCGTCAGAAACAAGGAATTGATTATGACGAAACCTATTCGCCAGTAGCTATGCTTAAATCCATTCGGATGCTCCTGGCCATAGCAGCTCATTATGATTATGAGATCTGGCAAATAGATGTGAAAACAGCTTTCCTTAATGGAAACCTGCTTGAGGATGTATACATGATACAACCTGAAGGTTTCACATCGGTTGATAAAACCAAAATATCCAAGCTTCGACGATCCATATATGGACTGAAGCAAGCATCCAGGAGCTGGAACATCCGTTTTAATGAGACAATCAATGAGTTTAATTTCTCACAAAATCCTGACAACCTTGTGTGTACAAGAAGGTTAGTGGGAGTGCAGTCAAATTCCTAGTACTATATCTCGATGACATATTGCTTATAGGAAATGATATATCAGTCTTACAGTCGGTTAAAATTTGGTTGTCCAAAACTTTCTCCATGAAAGACCTGGGAGAAGCAACCTATATCCTTGGGATTAGAATCTATAGAGATAGATCAAAACGGTTGCTTGGTCTTTCGCAGTCTACATATATAGATCGAGTGCTAAAAAGGTTTAGTATGTCGGAATCCAAGAAAGGTTACCTTCCCATCAGGCATGGGATCAACCTTTCAAAGTCTATGTGTCCGCGCACAAAAGACGAGAGGATTTGCATGAATAAGATTCCTTATGCATCCGCGATAGGATCTATCATGTATGCTATGTTATGTACTAGGCCCGATGTATCGTATGCTCTGAGTGTCACGAGCAGATACCAGTCTGATCCAGGAATGGATCATTGGGCGGCTGTCAAGACAATCCTTAAGTGCTTAAGAAGAACTAAGGATGTGTTCCTAATATATGGAGAAGGAGATATGGTAATACGTGGGTATATAGATGCCAGTTTCCAGACAGATAAGGATGACTCCAAATCTCAGTCTGGATACGTATTTACTTTGAATGGAGGCGCAATAAGTTGGAAAAGTTCCAAGCAAGACACTGTAGCGCATTCTACCACGGAAGCGGAATATATTGCGGCTTCGGAAGTAGCAAAAGAAGCAGTCTGGATCAAGAAGTTTGTCTCGGAACTTGGTGTGGTTCCAACCATTGATGAAGCAATACCGGTTTACTGCGACAACAATGGAGCTATTGCACAAGCAAAGGAACCAAGGTCTCATCAGCGATCCAAACACGTGCTTCGCCACAATCATCTGATCAGAGAGATTATAAGTAGGAATGATATACAAATTGAGAAAATTCCCACTGAAAGGAATTTAGCGGATCCTTTAACTAAGGCCTTGCCTCAAAGCAAGTTTGAGGGTCATGTTAGAGCCTGTGGTATTGGATACCGTAGCAATTGGTATTAGGCCAAGTGGGAGTTTGTTAGTAATATGAGAGAAGTGTCCTAAGGCAATCGCCTTATGATTGTAATCATTTACTTAAATAAATGAATATTCACTATTTGAGTATACATGTTCGTGTATTTGATTAAGATCTTAAACTCATTTACTGAATGTCCGCAATACAATTCACAGCATGAGAGAATTTGTGATGAATTCATAACTAGTGATTATCTCTACATGTGCAATTGCGAAGTATTGAAATTGTCCCTAGTCGATGAATTGATAAATACGGACACTATCAATTCTGTTGAGACTAGCATGGGTTATTCTCTAATCAGCTGATTCTCATTGGCTGGTGACATTGGGATGTCCGGAGATAAACATGAATGCTAGTTAAGGGAACTAGTTCATTGGAGTGACTGGCTATAAAACTTCATATGGTAGTCTACATATAGACATGTCAATGAAGTTCTTACTGCAGCTTAAGTGCGATGTTCCTTTGACTTGCGGTGTTCAAGTCATCTTGGTCATGAAGACTTATACTTTGACATCTTAAGCAAGCATCTCCAAGGAGGTGTGGACCCAGGATGGTTGGGTATAAGCCGAAGTGCCCGAAGATGTTTGAACAGCCTACAAAGGATTCACCACTCCTTGCGAGGAGATGTATACCCAAGGCCTATCGTCGGATTGTTACTCGAAGCCTCTGGCCAGAGCATCACGTGTTCAGAGTATGAATCTCTCAGAAACATGAGAGTAACTAGAATCCGTAGGACGAGAAAAACATTGCTTGGGCTAGGTGTGACGTAGTCAGCCTAGTGGGGACTGACACACATAGACCGTGTCCTGAACCAAGTGGGTATAAGATGGTGAAGGGAATGAGGCATGATTCATTAAAGCTGCTGAAGGGTTTCAGAATAGTTTCTGAGGTCAACCGTTGATCTTTTGATTAATTGGGGATCATGATGTACTACTAGGTGCCACTCATGATCGTTCTATAATTGGTTAATTATAGACGGCCAACATAAATCGAAAGCCTATTTAGTCACACGCACTACGAGTAGTCCGAGGGATTTAAAACGAGTTGAAAATTAGATTTTCCGATCAAGAGAGATAAGTCGAATCTGAATTTTTCAGAGACGCATCGGAAGCATAAAATGGCTGTCTTTTGAAGACTTATTGAACGAATTAAATGAGTTTAATTCGTGAGATCGTGGTTTGGGTTTGGCCGGCCAAAGAGGGTCCCCACCCTCTTTGTTTGGCCGACCACAATAAGAGGGAAGAACCAAATTGTTTGGTTCAAAATTATAAAATAAACCGCGCGTGGTTTGTCTTATAAAATTATAGATAAAGAAATTTGTATAAAGAAATTTGTATAAAGAAATTTATATAAAGAAATTTATATAAAGAGATTTATTTATCATGGAAATTAAAATAAACCTTGGAATGGTTTATTTTATTTTATAAAATCAATAATGGATTGATTTACCATGACAAAAAAATTTATATAAAGAAATTTCTTTCCATAATAAAAGGGGAGACATGGTTGTTTTGATTATAAATTAAGTTATAATAAAAACTTGGCATAACGGAATAATTCATAGAAAAATTTATAAGATAAATTTCTTATGAAAAATTTATTTCGTTAAGAGGAGACTTGGCGATTAAGAGGCTACTATATAAAGGTACCAAGGCAAGGCTTGGAAATTAATCCAAGAGATCAAGGATTCTTGCCTAGCCTCTCTCCCTCTCCTTCTCTCCCTCTCCCTCTTCTAGTGCCGTCGGCCCTAGAGCCCTTCCCCTTTGCCGTGAGCTTCCACCACCAAGAAGAAGCCGAAGAAGAAGAAGAAGCGGGCGCGACTCCTTCCTTCCTCCCGGAATCTTGATTCTGTTCTTCGTTTGGTGGTTAGTTTTTCATCTCTCTCTTGGTATTCTTGTCGTGCCTTTGGAGAATCTAGTAGTTCTTGTCGGCACGAAACTCGTGGCTTTGTGAAGTCATCCCAAAGAAAACTCGGCGTGGACGCGAATAGAGGCGGAGCTTCCAAGGGACGCTACGGTTGGATCTCGTCCCTTTCTACGAGTTACGCGAGGTATTAAGTAAATTAGTTTACTTTCTGCAAAATTTTAAATGTATGATCATGTCTCCACAACATAAGGTTGCATGCTAGATACGTGGTTAAAATAATTTGAGAAATTATTTATAATAAACCTTCCGCTGCACGTAATTAAATTTTAAAATTACGAACATGTATCCATGTCAACATGCACCCGGTCCCAACAAAACCTAGCCCTCCAAGCTAGGATTTCATCCACCTTAGCCCTCCAAGCTAAGGATTTTTCACCTAACCCTCCAAGTTGGGAATTTTCACCTAACCCTCCAAGTTAGGACTTTTCACCTAGCCCTCCAAGCTAGGACTTTTCACCCAACTCTTCCGAATTAGAACTTTTCCAAACCTAGCCCTCCAAGCTAGGACCTGACCCTCCAAGCCAGGACTTTTTCACCTAACTCTCCAAGTTGGGACTTTTCACCTAATCCTCCAAGTTAGGACTTTTCACCTAGCCCTCCAAGCTAGGACTTTTCACCTAACCCTCCAAGTTAGGACTTTTCACCTAGCCCTCCAAACTAGGACTTTTCACCCAACCCTTCCGAATCAAGACTTTTCCAACACCTAGCCCTCCAAGCTAGGATTTTCCATACCTAACCTTCCAGGTTAGTATTTTCCAACACCTAGCCCTCCAAGCTAGGATTTTCCATACCTAACCCTCCAGGTTAGGATTTTCCAACACCTAGCCCTCCAAGCTAGGATTTTCCATACCATGCCTGATCCCCGATCAGGACTCAATCATAATCATAGTCATCAACCTAAACTAAAATCAGTGTCAACACCAAAACAACAATCAGGGTCAGACTGCATCAACAGATGAAAGGCGCGTTCTCGGGGGTGGGAACTTACGTCGGTTCGACCTAGGGTTTCATGGAAATCTGAAGTCAAAACCAAGTCCTTAAGGCTAATATTGTGTGTATATTTGCTTTGTATTTGTGTATCTTGCAGGTAGCACGAACCGAAGACAAAGCAGGCAAACAACGCGGCTGGAAGCATTGAAGCCAGGCGCCCCCATTGATGGGGGTGGCCCAAAGCATCCAGGCGCCCCCATCAATAGGGGCACCTAGATCAAAGAAGAAAAAAATAGTATCAGTGAAGATGGCAGAATATGCTTCCATTCAGGCGCCTGGGATGATACAGGCACCCAAGTTGAAAGTTGTATTTGCTGCTACGAGTTCAAAGTAGAGATAAGCTTTCATTCAGGCGCCTGGGAGGTCCAGGGAACCTTGGTCAAAGGTTTTTATCAGCTGCAACGAGTTCGGCGCGAAGATAAGGTTTGACCAAGCCTTATATGGCGCCCCCATCAACACAGGCGCCCGTATGAAGCCTATAAAAGGGGCTTCGACCCCTCAGCTTCAGAAACAACTTCCAAACACGATTCTAAGCTTTCCAAGTGACAACAATGCGCTAAAGACGAGGCTCTACGACTGGGAGGCTCCAGGAGGAAGTGCGCAGCACTTCGGAGGTCCAGATCGGCTGTGTTTCAGATCTTGTTTGTTCGGTTTGAATTTACAATTCTGTACTTATTTTTATCTATCTTTGATTGTAACTTCTGCACTGTAGGACGGGTTTCTCCGCCTTCGAAAAGTCTGGAAAGGAGACCAATAGTGGACGGGTGTTCCCGTGCATAGGCCATGGATGTACTGCCCCTGGGGGGTTGGGAACCAAGTAAAAAATCCTGCGTGCACTGTCATCTTTTATCTTTCTGTTTTACTTTTCCGTTATGCTACTAACGCTTTGATTAGAATGATCGAAAGTTTACGATTTACCGCGAAGAATTTCAAAGGTCGATATTCACCCCCCCCCTCTATCGACGGCACCGGTCCTACAATTCCAACTTATCAGTATTTCCCTTCAGCACATGTGCTGGACTACCCCAAATCCGAATATGTCTTAGACTAGGCTTTCGCCCAGTCTACAATTCTATGGGAGTAGAGGGTACTAACTTATATGGTACCAAATTCAGTATGTATGCTGCCATTTCCAGAGCATATCCCCAGAACGAATCCGGCAACTCGGAGTAGCTCATCATCGATCTATCCATCTCCATAAGAGTCCGATTCCTTCGCTCTGCTACACCGTTCTGTTAGGGTATACTGGGTGCAGACAATTGGAATTGAATCCCAGCCTTTGATAAGTAAGTCCTAAACTCTCCTAAGAGGTACTCGCCACCACCATCCGATCGTAGTGTCTTGATACTTTTACCTTGATGTTTCTCCATATCAGCCTTGAATTCTTTGAACTTATCAAAGAATTCATACTTGTAGCGCATCAAGTAAATGTACCCACACCTTGAATAAACATCTATAAAGGAGATGAAGTATTCAAAGTCACCTCTAGCCTGGATAGACATAGGACCACACAAATCAGAATGATCCAACTCTAACACATCTTTGGCTCTATACCCCTTAGCCTTGAAAGGCCTCTTGGTCGTTTTACTTTTCAAGCAAGATTCACAGGTTGGAAAGTCATCCACCATTAATGAACCCAAGGGCCCATCATGTTGGGACCGGGTGCATGTTGACAAGGATACGGGTTTGTAAAATTTTAAATTTTTACGTGCAGCGGAAGAATTAGCATAAAATAATTTCTCAAATTATTTTAACCACGTATCTAGCATGCAACCTTATGATGTGTGGACATGATCATAAATTAAAACTTTGAGGAAAAGTAAACTAATTTACTTAATACCTCGCGTAACTCGAAGTAAGAGACGAGATCCAACCGTAGCGTCCATTGGAAGCTCCGCCTCTATTCGAGTCCACGCCGAGTTCTCTTCGGGATGACTTCGCAAAGCCACGAGTTTTGTGTCGACGAGAACTACTAGATTTTCCAAAGACACAACTAGAAAATCAAGAGAGAATGATGGAAACTAACCACCAAGTAACGGAATCAAAATTCCGGGAAAGGAAGGAAGGAGTCGCGATCCGCTTCTTCTTCTTCTTTGGCACGAACTTGGTGGAGGAAACTCACGGGCACCCTAAGTGCTTGCGCCGGCCCTAGGGGAGGAGAGAGAGTCGGCCCTAGAGAGAGAGAGAGAGAGAGTTAGAGAGAGAGAGGGAGAGAGTTAATCTCTTGATCAATCTATTAAGGAAATCAAGCCTAGCCTTGGTTCCTTTATATAGTAGCCTCTCCCTTGCCAAGTCTCCCCTTTAACGGAATTTTTCATAAGAAATTTATCCTATAAATTTTCTTTATGAATTATTCCGTTTAAACCAAGTTTTATTATAACTAATTTTATAATAAAACAAATACATCTCTCCTTTTATTATGAAATAAATTTTTACAAGAAATTTATAAATTTTCTTATTATGGAAAAATCAATTCATAATTGATTTTATAAAATTAAAATAAACCATTCCATGGATCATTTTAATTTCCATAAAAAAGAATAAATTTCTATAAATTTCTTTATATAAATTTCTTTATACAAATTTATTTATACATAATTTATAAAACAAATTGCACTTAATTTATTTTATAAAATAAACCAAATAAATTGGTTCTCTCTTTTATTGTGGCCGGCCAAACCAACGAGGGTGGGCACCCTCTTTGGCCGGCCACTTCAAGCTCAATCGCTCGCGAATTAAACTCATTTAATTCGCCCGATAAGCCTTAAAAAGACTTAGCCATTTTAAGCTTCCATTGCGCCTCTGATTAATTCAGATTCGACTTATTTCTCTTGATTGGAAAATCCAATTTTCAACTCATTTTAAATCCCTCGGATTACTCGTAGTGCGTGTGACTAAATAGGCTTTCGATTTATGTTGGCCGTCTATAATCAACTAATTATAGAACGATCATGAGTGGCACCTAGTAGTACATCATGACACCCAATTAATCGAAAGATCAACGGTTGACCTCAGAAATATTTCTGAAACCCTTCAGCAGCTCTAATGAAACGTGCCTCATTCCCTTCACCATCTTATACCCACTTGGTTCAGGACACGGTCTATGTGTGTCAGTCCCCACTAGGCTGACTACGTCACACCTAGCCCAAGTAGTGTCTTTCTCGTCCTTTGGATTTCTAATTACTCTCATGTATTTAAGAGACTCATACTCTAAACATGACATGCTCTGGCCAGAGGCTTTGAGTAATAATCCGATGATAGGCCTGGGTATACATCTCCTTGCAAGGAGTGGTGAATCCTTTATAGGCTGTTCAAACATCTTCGGGTACTTCGGCTTATACCCAATCATCCTGGGTCCACACCTCCTTGGAGATGCTTGCTTAAGATGTTAAAGTATAAGTCTCCATGACCAAGATGACTTGAACATCGCAAGTCAAAGGAACATCGCACTTAAGCTGCAGTAAGAACTTTATTGACATATCTATATAGATTACCATATGAAGTTTTACAGCTAGTCACTCCAATGAACTAGTTCCCTTAACTAGCATCCATGTTTATCTCCGGACATCCCAATGTCACCAGCCAGTGAGAATCAGCTGATTAGAGAATAACCCATACTAGTCTCAACAGAATTGATAGTGTCCGTATTTATCAATTCATCGACTAGGGATATTTTCAATACTTCGCAATTGCACATGTAGAGATAATCACTAGTTGTGATCTCATCACAAATTCTCTTATGCTGTAAATTGTATTGCGGACATTCAGTAGATGAGTTTAAGATCCCAATCAAATACACAAATATGTATACTCAAATAGTGAATTATCATTTATTAAAATAAATGTTTACAATCATAAGGCGATTGTCTTAGGACACTTCTCTCATATCACTAACACATCAGCTATCAACCTTTGAATCCTACTAAGGTTAATATTGCCAAGTCATAGATGCCAAAGATATGTTTGGTTCATTTTGGAAGGTTCCTTTCTCTTATTTTGGTTAGATGATGAGCTATTAACTTCTATTTGCATCGTGGGAGATTTTGGTTCTAAAGTATACAAATTGCCAACCAATTTACCTAAACAGATAATCTCTCTATTCCTTTTTATAACAACACGGTCATTAAAAGTAATAGAATATCCATCATTTATTTTAGAAACCGAAACAAGGTTCTTTCTAAAAGTAGGTACATAAAGGCAATTTCTTAAAACCAAAACTTTATTTTTCTCAAAAGACAAATAAACATCTCTCACTGCAATAGTCGCCACCTCCGTAGCATTACCCATGTATACGGTAATCTCTCCATCAGCTAGTCGTCAGGTTTCCTGGAACCCATGCAAAGAATTGCAAACATGATCAGTGGCTCCCGTATCTACACACCAGGTACTGGTAGATAACACCGCTAAGCATGTTTCAATGACTAAAGAAAAAGATATACCTGAATTATTCTTCTGACCGTGGGGACAGTCTGCCTTCCAATGTCCAGACTGCTTGCACGTGAAGCACTTGCCTTTCGGCTTCTTCACGCCATCCTGAGGTCCCTGTAATCCATCCACTTTCTTTGCCCCAGCTTGTTTCTTCTTCTTCTTGCCTTTCGATTTAGAAGTAGAAATCTCTTGAGCAATAAAAGTATGTGCACTCTGAGAAGAAAACCCTTCTGCCACCTGGAGTTCTGTCAAAGTTTCGCCAACGAATATGTATGTTTGTTCATATTGTAGCTTAGGCGAAACTGCTCATAACTCTTTGGTAGAGATTAGAGAATAATATCAACCTAAGTTTCCCCATCGATTTCTGCTCCAAGGATTTCCATCTCTTTTAACTGAGCCATCATTTTGAGAACATGTTCCCTCACAGGCATACCCTCAACCATAGTGGTCGTCATCAAGCTCCTCATGGCCTCTTGCCTAACGGCCCGATTATGATGTCCGAAGAGTTCTTTGAGATTAGATGTTATATCACTGGTAGTGGAAGAAGCCTGATGTTCATGACACTGCGCCATCTCGTCTGCTTTTATCCACTGCCTAAAACATTCCTTCTCCTCTTCATCATAATTCATGCTAGGATTTTCAGCACAGAACTCGAAAAGCACACAATTGGATTCCTCGGCAGTTGAGACAAAGTCCAGGTTTAGTTCCCAATCATTATTGTTAGGGGCATTAAGTTGGTTTTCTCTTAGAATCAAATCAAGTGGGTCTAAATCCATTTTGAAAATACCTGAGAATCACAACAATCACACAATTTAGATTTCAAAAATTATTAAAACCTCAAACAATAAATTTTTAAAATTAACCAACACCTCAAAACACCGAGAATTTTGTATGTTACGATAGTGTGGACGTATACGAATTCTACATTTGTAAGAGGAGGTTTTACCCATTAATTTTATTATCTTGTCAACCTAACTTTTTGACAAATAAAATTATAGTTGGTCCTCTTCGGCCCTACAAATAATAGCAGTTACTCCGATGGGGAGGATACTATTATTTGCATCTAAGTGTTTACCATTACACGATACTAAGAAAATTATCTTGGATTATGTGTCGTCCGATGGGAAAAATCACACGCTCCTAAATAATTTTCTATAATCATGTCTGACCAGTGATCCGCAGAACAAGCCCATCTTGTAACAACCTAGCCCCTCGGCCCCTTTGGCGGCCAAATCAACATTTGGTGGCCCAACAACCTGGCCCCTCGGCCCAACAACTTGGCCCCTCGGCCCAACAACATGGCGGCCAAATCAACATTTGGCGGCCCAACTTTGACGACCCCTCAGGTCGTCGACCGTCGGTCGTGCCGTTACTCACAAGCACTTCCCACCCCTGGCCAGTGGATTTTTACCTTCCTCAGGATTCGAACTCTAGACCTCCAGGCTCACTTGGCTATCAGGATTCATAAACTCTAGTACTTAGCCTGAAGGTCTAGAGTTCGAATCCTGAGGAAGGTAAAAATCCACTAGCCAGGGGTGGGAAGTGCTTGTGAGTAACGGCACGACCGACGGTCGACGACCTGAGGGGTCGTCAAAGTTGGGCCGCCAAATGTTGATTTGGCCGCCAGGTTGTTGGGCCGAGGGGCCAAGTTGTTGGCCCGCCAAATGTTGATTTGGCCGCCAAAGGGGCCGCTGGGTCGTTACAATAAAAAAGGCGTCTTTAATTGTAACGACCCGGCCCGTCGACCCGACCCCTCGGCCCCTTGGGAAGCCAAATTCCATTTTTGGCGGCCCAACAACTTGGCCCCTTTGGTCGTCAACCGTCGGTCGTGCCGTTACTCACGAGGACTTCCCACCCCTGGCCAGTGGATTTTTGCCTTCTTAAGGATTCGAACTCTAGACCTCCAGGCAAAGTACTAAAGTTTATGAATCCTGATAGCCAAGTGAGCGTCAAAATAAATTATCACGCCCCGAGACCTAGGAGTCGCTGAATCAATATAAAATCGGGCAGCACCTCCCCTGTCCGGCGGACAATTTACACATACATACAATATCCAAACATCCCACACTATATATCTGGCCTCAGGCCTCAAAATCAAGACATAACATAACCATAACACAAAATAAATCATACCTGACTACGGACCGATCCGACTTACGATGAAACAACCAATACAAAAACCCCTTAGGGCACATGACACACTCATATGACATATACAAATCGCTAAAAGAAATATAAAACAAATGCACTACAAAGTACAAAACAAAACCATGTCGTCGCGATAGGTAGGGACTGGCTGCTGGGCTCTTCTGGCGACTCCAAGTATCTCAACCTGAAATAAAAACATAGGCAACAGTGTGAGTCCAAATGAACTCAGCGGATACCCAAACAGATATGCATAGTAAGTTATACTAACAATAAGAGTCACGCTGATACAGTCTCATATGAACAATAGAAAAGGGTATACACTGAAGGTACATACCAGAATCCATCTATCCTATAGAGGGGTGAAATAAATCCCTATGAAACAAGTATAACACATAATCCAAGGTTAACAGGTCTTCAGTATATGCATGTCAATCAAGTGCAGAAATCAAATGCAGCAAACAATACACGATGCAAAATATGCACATGGTGCAATGATATGTGTCACCCACTAATCCTAGTCAGGACACCGTCCACCTATCATAAATGAACGTCCGCGTGGGTAGAGCTGTGACAACCTGTACGCACCCTGCCATCACTATTCCTGAGTGATCGAGTGGACAGGGTGCTGGCGGAGGTCACTCTCCTACCCCAAGCAATGGAGGAGCCTCGCTCTCATCTTCTCGTGTCTCAGGACGAGAAGGGATCCCTGACTGCTACCACGCACCGGAACCACCCTCCAAATAGTGACCGCGCAGAGCAATACAGGGCAAATGCACACACTCTATGGCAGCCACTACCCCTGAGTGGATGTGTATGTATATCCTCATATAACTGGCGATAGGCTCAGACTACATAGGAGACGATGATCGTCAGCATGCAACAATGCAAGGATGGTGTATGACACAAACACATACAACATCCACCTATTGGAGCTTGGATGGCTATAGAGGGGGGTGAATGTAGCCAGACACAGAAATTGCTTTCTCTTTGAAGTTTCTGCACTTATGGGTTAGGCAGCGGAAGACAAATGCAGAAACAGAAACAAAACAAAAAACCAAAACAAAGAGAGCAAACCACACAGACGCTAACACCGTGATGTACAAGGTTCGGGGATAACTTGCCCCTACTCCTTGGCATGCCCGTGAGGTGGGCGATCCCTTGATTATCGGCAGATCAAACCCCGGTGAACCCGGATATAACAGCGCCTCCTTCTCGGTGGAGAAACCTCTCCACAATCGGTCTCAAGAAGATACAAGTTAAGCTCACGAGACACTAGAAGGATCACTCACAAGAATGAAGCAGAAAACGCTTAAGCACAAAGCAACAAAAAGCACACAACCAGCCCAGCCAAACTCCTCAAGTTTTCTGTCTGTTCATCTCCTTTTGCTCCTCTGCTTCCAGCTTTGTCTTAAGCTCCTGCTCCCATCACCAGGCTCTCCAACAGCATCCACAGCCTGACCCCCTGACTCCCTGAGCGCTCAATCCACTGAAGACCTCTTCAGCTGAGCCTCCGTCAGTCGTCAGCCATGCCAGACGCCCGTTGAGACCTGAAAACTGAATACATACTAACCTGCACCAAGTAAAGTCCTCAGTTGACTCTCACCCTTGGCTTGAATCATCCCTGTAATGTCTGCACACTCCAACAGAAGATTAGCACAGCATATCAAATGAAATCAGCAGAAAACGTAAAGAAACAGATGCGATCAGAGCGTCTGACAGCGATTTCAAATTAAAGTTACAGCTACTGATCGGTCACCAGACCGATCAGAGATGACCCTGATCGGTCACCAGACCGATCAGGGTAAGCCCTGACCGATTAGGCTCTAGCCTGATCGGTCCACGGTGAGAAAATAGAAATCACAAACTTCTTATGATCGGTCATACAGACCGATCACAGGTCGTGGATCGGTCACCGGACTGATCCAGCACTTGCTGAGTTTCCTCCAGCTTTCGTAGCCAAATCCCCTTGATCGGTCACCTGACCGATCAGGTTGTGCCCTGATCGGTCTGGTGACCGATCAGGTCACTCCCTGACCGATCAGGATCCATTCTGATCGGTCAGGGTGAGAAACCTGCGACATTTTGATCGGTCACACTGATCGATCAAGGTTTCTTCCCAAAGCTACTGACCTCTATCTGATCGTTCACCAGAACGATCAGAAGCTCAATAGAAACCTTTATGTTCTCTCCCTGATCGGTCACCAGACCAATCAGACATCCTTAGTTCAGTCACCAGACCGATCCACAACAGGAGTTCGTGCCAACTCCCTAATCGGTCACCAGACCGATCCAGAAACTCCCAATTCAACTCTAAGTCAAGAGAACGGGCTCCCTACCCTTCTCTGACTCGTGCTCAGTCCCCCGGACCAAGACTCCGTGCCCAGCTTCAATCACCGGGACTTCATTCAACCTAGCTTCACTCACTAGGACCTGGCTTCACTCACCAGGGTTTCGGTCACCCGGCTTCACTCACCGGGACCCGGCTTCACTCACCAGGATTTCAACCTAACTTCACTCGCTAGGATTTCAACCTGGCTTCACTCATCAGGACTCGGCTTCACTCACCGGGATTTCAACCTGGCTTCACTCACCAGGATTTCAACCTGGCTTCACTCACCAGGGTTTCGGTCACCCGGCTTCACTCACCGGGACCCGATTTCACTCACCAGGATTTCAACCTAGCTTCACTCGCTAGGATTTCAACCTGGCTTCACTCACCATGACCCGGCTTCACTCATCGGGATTTCAACCTGGCTTCACTCACCATGACCCAGCTTCACTCACCGGGATTTTAACCTGGCTTCACTCACCAGGATTTCAACCTGTCTTCACTCACCAGGACCCCACTTCACTCACCGGGGTTTTCAATCAACCTAGCTTCACTCGCTAGGATTTCAATCACTCCGTGCCAAGTCCCCGACCAGGACTTAATCTGAATTCACTCAACCAAACTTAAATCGGTGTCAACACCAAAACAACAATCGGGCCAGACTACATCAACACCACCAAGTCCTCATCTATCACCTCAGTGTGCTAGGTATAGGTCTGAATCCTATATCATGGGATACAAGTAACCTACTAGGTATACTGAAAAAGTAACTAGTGATCCATCAATGTCAAAATGCAAGAGGACATATCACTACATCTATGCACGTATATACACATGGCAACCATAGAGACTGTATGAAACTAGAGGCAAATTAACTCAAGAATAAGCAACAGATGTCAAATAAAGGTATACTAAGGCAGATATAGCATATAAACTTACTGCTATCTATAACAAATCTTGCATAACAATATGACAATATATAAAAAGATAAGTCAAAGGTACCCGCCTCAAAAGTAAGATGCTCGTATCAGAAAAGAACCTCTCGTCTGATAAACAGCAACGATAGTCCAATCAATGTCCTGTATCAAAGGCATAATGTTTAGCTACAATAATATATAATTTATAGCTAAACGAGTTATCTCAATTTATTAGGATCGTCCTTATTATCCTGTTTCATTTAATTAACCATAGTTAGATGATTAACCCTTAATTATCCCAAACTACTTAGATTTGATTCATGTTAGGTTTTCGGAACCCGAATTATCAAGCTTTGGTTATTAGGTTTAATCTCAAATTAAACCTAATCCATATTTCAACCAATAGCTCACCCAACCTCTTAATTCCATCCCACAAGGGATCCCATGAAACAAATGCCACCCAAAAGCTCATGGCAGTGATCATAAGAAGGAGAACAAAACCTATAATCCAATCCAAATCCATATCAATTACTGTCAAACCAACCACAGTAGTAGCTTGAACTAGTCTCCATACAGATCAAGACACCAAGGATAAAACATGCTAACAAATAAAAACTCAGACAAGGGTAGTAACCCATCCATGATCAGAATTCAACAGTAACACTCTTGATACCGCATACTCAATGAAACATCCCATAGCAAAACCTCCACACGTTCACGGCTAGAGCATTTCAAACCCAAGGCAAGGAAGCTAAAATCGAACAACAAAAAGGAAGAAACCTCAACAACCATAGGGAAGTTATACATCCAAAAATAGATATCCACATCTAATGAACTCAAGCTGAACAGATTTAATCTCATATCAAAAACCCTATACAAGAACACTATCAGATACCAAATTTACCTGTGATTGTGTCGGTAACAACTCCTACTCAGAGCCGACGAGTACTGCGCCTCCCAGCTAGTCTAGAGGCAATCCCTAACCCATCCAAGTATCTCATGGCAGGGGAACACAACAACAACCCCATGGAGATCAGATTATCACACTAGAACCTAATACATTCCAAGAATTGACACTGAAATAAAACAGATCTTACCTGGTGGCCCGCAACAAGTTCCTGCTCAGGTTTTTGCCACCAAAACTGTGGGAATTCGGCCAACCATAATCTAGAGCAAGAAAAGGAACACATCAAGAACACAAATCTCATCAACTACTAGAGCTTAACCCTAATGAACCCAACTCTTACCTGGTACGGTTGCGCCATCGTAGTTTCAGCCCATACCTAGCGCTCAAAGGTCACAAAAGAAGCCCACCTCCAATATCTGTCCATGGAAGCTTGATAGTCGCCAGACCACCATGCCCCTCTTAGACAATGGTTGCTTAATCAATTCGGAGAGGAGCAACTCATGAGTCCCCTCCGGTTAGAGATTTTGCTTCCCCAAGCTCTCATCACCCAGATCGATGGGGCGCCCTCGCTGTGAGTCGAGGAGAAGGAGATGGGGGTTTGGCTTGGTGGCGTCGGCTGGGGGTGATGGCTATTAGTGATATGAGAGAAGTGTCCTAAGGCAATCGCCTTATGATTGTAATCATTTATTTTAATAAATGAATATTCACTATTTGAGTATACATGATTATTTGATTAAGATCTTAAGCTCATTTACTGAATGTCCACAATACAATTCATAGCATGAGAGAATTTGTGATGAATTCACAACTAGTGATTATCTCTACATGTGAAATTGTAAAGTATTGAAATTGTCCCTAGTCGATGAATTGATAAATACGGACACTATCAATTCTGTTGAGACTAGCATAGGTTATTCTCTAATCAGCTGATTCTCACTGGCTGGTGACATTGAGATGTCCAGAGATAAACATGAATGCTAGTTAAGGGAACTAGTTCATTGGAGTGACTGGCTGTAAAACTTCATATGGTAGTCTACATATAGATATGTCAGTGAAGTTCTTACTGCAGCTTAAGTGTGATGTTCCTTTGACTTGCGGTGTTCAAGTCATCTTGGTCATGGAGACTTATACTTTGACATCTTAAGCAAGCATCTCCAAGGAGGTGTGGACCCAGGATGATTGGGTATAAGCCGAAGTGCCCAAAGATGTTTGAACAGCCTACAAAGGATTCACCACTCCTTGCGAGGAGATGTATACCCGAGGCCTATCGTTGGATTGTTACTCGAAGCCTCTGGCCAGAGCATGACATGTTCAGAGTATGAATCTCTTAAATACATGAGAGTAATTAGAATCCATAGGACGAGGAAATGTTACTTGGGCTAGGTGTGACGTAGTCAACCTAGTGGGGACTGATACACATAGATCATGTCCTGAACCAAGTGGGTATAAGATGGTGAAGGGAATGGGGCACGATTCATTATAGCTGCTGAAGGGTTTCAGAATCATTTCTGAGGTCAACCGTTGATCTTTCAATTAATTGGGGATCATGATGTACTACTAGGTGCCACTCATGATCGTTCTATAATTAATTAGTTAATTATGGACGGCCAACATAAATTGAAAGCCTATTTGGTCACATGCATAACGAGTAATTCGAAGGATTTAAAACGAGTTGAGAATTGGATTCTCCAATCGAGATAGACTATTTTTGGTAAGTCCAAACAATAGTCAAAACTGAATTTATTTCAGACGCATCGGAAGCATAGAATGGCTAAGTCTTTTAAAGACTTAATGGGTGAATTAAATAAGTTCAATTCATTAAGGGATTTGATCCAATTGGGGTTAGATGGGCCGACCAAGGAGGGGGCCTCCTCTCTTCTTGTCATGGCCGGCCACCACCATAAGAGGATAAGGCTATTTTGGTTTGTTTTATAAAATAGACCAAAGGTTGGTTTATTTTATAAAAGGTTATATAAATTTTATATATAATTTTTATAATGAACCATGGTTGGTTTGTTTATAAATTTTATATAATGAACCAATGGTTGGTTTGTTTTATAAATTTTTATATAATGAACCAATGGTTGGTTTGTTTTATAAATTTTATATAATCATGCCAAAAGAAAGAGAGCCTTGATTATGGATTGATTGAGAAATTATTCCATAATCAAGAAGAAGAAGCTTGATCATGAGAGCCTTGATTATGGATTGATTGAGAAATTATTCCATAATTAAGGAGAGGTTTGCTTGGGAATTAAGAAACCTCTCCCTATATAAAGGACCCAAGGGGTGCCATGGAAGATGATCCATCCATGAATTGCTTGGGCTCTCTCCTCTTCTTCTCTCCCTCTCTCTTGGTCGGCCATAGGCCTTCCTTCTTTCTTCTTGCCGTGAGCACAAGGAGAAGCATCAAGGCGACGAAGTTCTTCCTTGCGACGATCTTCCTCTTCGGCCAACCTTGGTGGTGAGTCTTTCGAATTGATTACTCTCTCGGTTTTCGTCGTGTTCACGGAGAATCTAATAGTTCTCGTGAACACGAAACTCGTGGCTTAGCGAAGTCATCCCGACGATACTCGGCGTGGATACGAATAGAGGCGGAGCTTTCAAGGGACGCTAACGGTTGGATCTCATCCCTTCTTCCAAGTTACGTAAGGTAATTCGTAGAGTAATTTCCTTTTCTGTAAAAATTTTATATTACGATTATGTGAACACATTGCATGCTTAGGATATGTGTTAGAATAATTTAGAAAATTATTCATGCTTTTGTTTCCGCTGCATGTAATTATGTAACAATTACAATACGTGTCCGCGTCGGCATGCACCCGGTCCCAACAGTGGTATCTGAGCTGGTTAGTGTTCGACATAATCATATAATTGTTTTGCGGAAAACTTTGTCATGATCTCAATTTTGAAAATTTTCCAATTATGGAAACTTTCCAATTATGGTAAATTTTAGATTTAGGAATTTCAAAGTTTAGAAATCCTCATGAAATTTCACAAACTTTTGAAATATCTCTGTTTCTGAAATTTTATGATAATTGAGAAAACTTTCCATTTTTGGAAACTTTATAATTTTGAAAATTTCCTAATTTTGAAATTTTCCAATTTTAGAAATACGTAAGTTTTCTTTATACCAGAAACTTATAATAATTCTGAAAACCTTTTAATTTTGGAAACTTTCCATTTATGGAAAGCTCATAATTTTGGGCACTTTTTTTTCATGAAAGTCTAGACATTTTATGGAAACATTAATTGACAATTAAATTCAAATTGGTTTTTAAATTATTAACAAAATTCTTTACTTTGGGGAGTGCCTCGGGGAGCCACCCAAATTAAAGTTAGTTGTTATAATTTAATTTCCTATTTTGAATATGAATTATTAAAATTGATTTGGGTAGGCCTCGGGGAGCCATCCAAATTATATTATTAACAAGTTCTTTAATTGTCAAGTTTAATTTGGTTATGCCTCGGGTAGCAGGCCAAATTAGATTTACAACAAATTTCTTTTCTTTGGGGAGAGCTTCGGGGAGCCACCCAAAGTAAATAATTTGTTATAATTAATTATCCATAAATAAAATATGTGATCAAATCATGGAAATTTTTGAGGTGATTCTCAAACGATAATTTCCTTATTTGATTTATGAGGTGATGCTCTTATATATTGTTGTCTCCAAAATTAATTAGGAAAAATTGTTTCTTATAGAGTTTATTTCCTTAAATAAGATTTTCATGATAATAATATGTGGTTGAATTAAGGGAATCTGTCTCTTAATTTAATAAGATTTGATTTAGAGAAATCAAAGTCTTAAACATATTATTTCCGAAATTGATTATAACAATTTAGGAAATTGTTTCCCAAAACAATTTCTTGAATAAAGTGTGAAATTAGAATTAGGAAATCCGATTCCAAATTCAATTAATGAGACTTGATAAATTAAGTCACATACATACTTTATTAAGGAAATCGTTAGAACATGACATAATTATATGTCATGAATGTGGTTAAAAGGAAAAGGATGAGACCCAAAACCCCTTACAAAATATTAAGGCCAACACCTTCCATTAATATGGTTAGAACCGGAGTTTTGTTTCTCGTTTGGGTTGATGGACACATTCATGCCCGACTTGAACCTCAACATGTTCATACCATGGAATTAGTTTATGATTAATATAGTTGGAGTCAGAGGTCAAACCTTAGTTTTGGTTGTTGGACACATCCAAGTCTGACTAAACGGTTGAATGAGCTCCAACCATATTAAAACTATTTCTTGATTAATGGGTCAGCCTTAAGCTTGGAGCATCGATTTGTTGTGCCACAGCCAAGGTCGATGTAAAGAGAGGTACAGTTGGGTGCTATGTATATTGTTGCATACTTGTTAATGAGTTAACAACTCAATGATTTATGCAAACATTCAATTAGTTGATAGCATAATGTGATAGTTACATATGTATAATATGTAATCAGTATAATTACCTACCTTCATAGCTAAGAATAACTTGATGGACTATAACCATGGTTGTTCTTATCTATGGTTAGATATCAACCTATTTGGAGATGTTCCTACGATCTCCCGAATTGATAAAAAGGGTTATTCAATTCGAAAAATAAATAGGATTTAATTAATGTATATTGATGCATTCTTTATCATTCTTCTCACATAAGCTCAATTTGTATTTCTAGGATAATCACTTGATCATGTCTTCTCTGAATTTGTGTTCCATTTTGGACACCAATAAGCTGACTGGGCCAAACTTCATGGACTGGCTTCGAAACCTGAGGATAGTCCTCAAGGCAGAAAAGCTTGCTTATGTCCTTGAAGAACAACTTCCCAACCATCCTCCAGAAGATGCAACTCCAGACCAGTTAGTGGCCTATCAGAAACATGTGGCCGATTCTGAACTTGCGAGTTGCATCATGCTGGCCGCTATGGTACCTGAGCTGCAAAAGCAGCATGAGCATATGGATGCTCATACCATCATCTTCCATCTTCATGAGCTGTTTGACGAGCAGGCAAGATCCGAAAGGTTCGAGGTCTCCAGACTCCTCTTTACCTCTAAGATGCAGGAAGGCACTTCTGTCTCACAGTTTGTGTTGAAGATGTTGGGGTACATTGAGCGACTAGGCACACTCGGATTTGCAATGGATCACGAATTAAGTGTTGACTTAATTCTGCATTGTTTGCTCAAGAGTTACTCACAATTTGTGATGAACTATTGGATGAACAAGCTGGAGACTACCATTCCTGAGTTGCTCAACCTGCTGAAGACTGTAGAGCCTTCTGTAAAGCAGGATCAGAAGACGGTACTGTTAGTTGGTTCCTCAAAAAAAGGCTCTAAGAGAAGCCCAAAGAACAGAATAAGGGAAAGAAGAAAAAGGCCAAAAAGACTGAAAAGGCACCAAAAGGCAGTTGCCATCACTGCGGTAAGGAGGGTCACTAGCGAAGAAACTGCAAGGTTTATCTTGAGTCCTTGAAGAAGAAGGCATCCGATGCCCCATCCTCTTCAGGTATCTTCGTTATTGAATGTCACTCTATTTCCTCGTCCACCTGGGTACTTGATACTGGGTGTAGCTCACATATATGTAATGACATACAGGGGCTAAGGAATAGAAGAAGACTCGTCAAGGGAGAAGCAAATTTGCGAGTTGGAAATGGAGCAAAGATTGTTGCTGTTGTCATCGGAACATATTTGCTAAAGCTCCCTACTGGACTTGTCTTAGAATTGGATAATTGTTATTTTGTTCCTTCGTTAATAAAGAACATTATATCTATTTCATGCTTGAATGAAAAGGGTTATCATTTAACTTTTAGTAACAATTGTTGTTACATAACTTTAAATGGTGTTCTTTAAGGGACCGGAACTTTATACAATGGTATCTACACGTTAGATTTATCCGGTGACGTTTTCAATATCAAAGTTAGCAACAAACGTGCTCGAATAGATAATCAAATAGACTCCTATACGTGGCATTGTCATCTTGGCCATGTAAGTAAAAAACGCATGACCAAATTACACCGATGTGGAATTCTGGAATCATTTGAACCCGGTTCATTTGATACATGCGAATCATGCTTAAAAGGCAAGATGACCAAATTACTCTTTTCCGGAAAAGGTAAACCAGTGGGAGAATTGCTTTGTCTAATACATACTGATGTATGTGGACCAATGTCAACTCTTGCACAAGGAGGTTATAGCTACTTCATTACCTTTATCGATGATCACTCACGATTCGGGTATGTGTTCTTAATGAAACACAAATCTGAAGCTTTTGAGAAATTCAAAGAGTTCAGAAGTGAAGTAGAGAAACAGCTTGGCAAAAGTATTAAGATACTTCGATCCGATCGGGGTGGTGAATACTTGAGTCAAGAGTTTCAAGATTATCTTAGGGACAATGGGATATTGTCTCAATGGACTCCGCCATATACACCACAGCATAATGGTGTATCTGAGAGGCGTAACCGAACCTTGATGGACATGGTTAGATCTATGATGAATCATGTAACTCTTCCAAAATCCTTTTGGGGCTATGCGCTTAAGACAGCTGTTTACTTACTAAACAGAGTCCCGACCAAGGTAGTCTCTACTACTCCATATGAGACGTGGAATAGTAAGAAACCTCATTTAACTCACCTTAAAATATAGGATTGTCCTGCTTATGTAAAGCGGATTGTATCAGACAAATTGGATGCTAAGTCTGATAAATGTCTATTTATTGGATACCCTAAGGAAATGAAGGGTTACCAATTCTATCATCCCTTGGAACAAAAGGTGTTTGTTTCAAGGCATGTTGTATTTCTGGAAAAAGAATTTCTTTTACAAGAAAACAGTGGGAGTAGCATTGAACTTGAAGAAGTTCAAGAAACTCCAATAGACATTACAGAGACATCTAGTCTAGACCCACAACCAATAACTCATAATGATGAGCTATCAGTTGAACCTAAAACAACACCACTTCTTCATAGGTCTGATAGGATACGCAATATTCCAGAGAGATACGGATTTCTCATAAGTGAATCGAATGACGTATTACTAGTTAACAATGACGAACCTATCGGTTATGAAGAAGTTCTGATAAATTCAGAAAGGGATAAATGGCTTGAAGCCATGAAGTCGGAAATGGATTCCATGTACGAAAATCAAGTATGGGACTTGGTTAACCCGCCTAAAGGGATTAAGCCCATAGGGTGCAAGTGGGTTTTCAAGAAGAAAACCGACATGGAAGGTAATGTTGTTACCTTTAAGGCTAGATTAGTGGCAAAAGGATATCGTCAGAAACAAGGAATTGATTATGACGAAACCTATTCGCCAGTAGCTATGCTCAAATCCATTCGGATGCTCCTGGCCATAGCAGCTCATTATGATTATGAGATATGGCAAATGGATGTGAAAACAGCTTTCCTTAATGGAAACCTGCTTGAGGATGTATACATGATACAACCTGAAGGTTTCACATCGGTTAATAAAACCAAAGTATGCAAGCTTCGACGATCCATATATGGACTAAAGCAAGCATCCAGGAGCTGGAACATCCGTTTTGATGAGACAATCAAAGAGTTTGATTTCTCACAAAATCCTGACGAACCTTGTGTATACAAGAAGGTTAGTGGGAGTGCAGTCGTATTCCTAGTGTTATATGTCGATGACATTTTACTTATAGGAAATGATATATCAGTCTTACAGTCAGTTAAAATTTGGTTGTCCAAAACTTTCTCCATGAAAGACCTGGGAGAAGCAACCTATATCCTTGGGATTAGAATCTATAGAGATAGATCAAAACGGTTGCTTGGTCTTTCGCAGTCTACATATATAGACCGAGTGCTAGAAAGGTTTAGCATGTCGGAATCCAAGAAAGGTTACCTTCCCATCAGGCATGGGATCAACCTTTCAAAGTCTATGTGTCCGCGCACAGAAGACGAGAGGATTTGCATGAATAAGATTCCTTATGCATCCGCGATAGGATCTATCATGTATGCTATGTTATGTACTAGGCCCGATGTATCATATGCTCTGAGCGTCACAAGCAGATACCAGTCTGATCCAGGAATGGATCATTGGGCGGCTGTCAAGACAATCCTCAAGTACTTAAGAAGAACTAAGGATGTGTTCCTAATATATGGAGAAGGTGATATGATAATACGTGGATATACAGATGCCAGTTTCCAGACAGATAAGGATGACTCCAAATCTCAGTCCGGATACGTATTTATTTTGAATGGAGGCGCAGTAAGCTGGAAAAGTTCCAAGCAAGACACCGTAGCGGATTCTACCACGGAAGCGGAATATATTGCAGCTTCGGAAGCAGCAAAGGAAGCAGTCTGGATCAAGAAGTTTGTCTCAGAACTTGGTGTGGTTCCAACCATTGATGAAGCAATACCGGTTTACTGCGACAACAATGGAGCTATTGCACAAGCAAAGGAACCAAGGTCTCATCAGCGATCCAAACATGTGCTTCGCCGCTATCATCTGATCAGAGAGATTATAAGTAGGAATGATATACAAATTGAGAAAATTCCCACTGAAAGGAATTTAGCGGATCCTTTAACTAAGGCCTTGCCTCAAAGTAAGTTTGAGGGTCATGTTAGAGCCTGTGGTATTGGGTACCGTAGCGATTGGCATTAGGCCAAGTGGGAGTTTGTTAGTGATATGAGAGAAGTGTCCTAAGGCAATCGCCTTATGATTGTAATCATTTATTTTAATAAATGAATATTCACTATTTGAGTATACATGATTATTTGATTAAGATCTTAAGCTCATTTACTGAATGTCCGCAATACAATTCACAGCATGAGAGAATTTGTGATGAATTCACAACTAGTGATTATCTCTACATGTGCAATTGTGAAGTATTGAAATTGTCCCTAGTCGATGAATTGATAAATACGGACACTATCAATTCTGTTGAGACTAGCATGGGTTATTCTCTAATCAGCTGATTCTCACTGGCTGGTGACATTGAGATGTCCGGAGATAAACATGAATGCTAGTTAAGGGAACTAGTTCATTGGAGTGACTGGCTGTAAAACTTCATATGGTAGTCTACATATAGATATGTCAGTGAAGTTCTTACTGCAGCTTAAGTGCGATGTTCCTTTGACTTGCGGTGTTCAAGTCATCTTGGTCATGGAGACTTATACTTTGACATCTTAAGCAAGCATCTCCAAGGAGGTGTGGACCCAGGATGATTGGGTATAAGCCGAAGTGCCCGAAGATGTTTGAACAGCCTACAAAGGATTCACCACTCCTTGCGAGGAGATGTATACCCGAGGCCTATCGTCGGATTGTTACTCGAAGCCTCTGGCCAGAGCATGACATGTTCAGAGTATGAATCTCTTAAATACATGAGAGTAATTAGAATCCATAGGACGAGGAAACGTTACTTGGGCTAGGTGTGACGTAGTCAGCCTAGTGGGGACTGACACACATAGACCATGTCCTGAACCAAGTGGGTATAAGATGGTGAAGGGAATGGGGCACGATTCATTATAGCTGCTGAAGGGTTTCAGAATCATTTCTGAGGTCAACCGTTGATCTTTCAATTAATTGGGGATCATGATGTATTACTAGGTGCCACTCATGATCATTCTATAATTAATTAGTTAATTATGGACGACCAACATAAATTAAAAGCCTATTTGATCACACGCATAACGAGTAATTCGAAGGATTTAAAACGAGTTGAGAATTGGATTCTCCAATCGAGATAGACTATTTTTGGTAAGTCCAAACAATAGTCAAAACTGAATTTATTTCAGACGCATCGGAAGAATAGAATGGCTAAGTCTTTTAAAGACTTAATGGGTGAATTAAATAATTTTAATTCATTAAGGGATTTGATCCAATTGGGGTTAGATGGGTCGGCCAAGGAGGGGGCCTCCTCTCTTCTTGTCATGGTCGACCACCACCATAAGAGGATAAGGCTATTTTGGTTTGTTTTATAAAATAGACCAAAGGTTGGTTTATTTTATAAAAGGTTATATAAATTTTATATATATAAATTTTTATAATGAACCAATGGTTGGTTTGTTTTATAAATTTTTATATAATGAACCAATTGTTTGTTTGTTTTATAAATTTTATATAATCATGCCAAAAGAAAGAGAGCCTTGATTATGGATTGATTGAGAAATTATTCCATAATCAAGAAGAAGAAGCTTGATCATGAGAGCCTTGATTATGGATTGATTGAGAAATTATTCCATAATCAAGGAGAGTTTGCTTGGGAATTAAGAAACCTCTCCCTATATAAAGGACCCAAGGGGTGCCATGGAAGATGATCCATCCAAGAATTGCTTGGGCTCTCTCCTCTTCTTCTCTCCCTCTCTCTTGGCCGGTCATAGGCCTTCCTTCTTTCTTCTTGCCGTGAGCACAAGGAGAAGCATCAAGGCGACGAAGTTCTTCCTTGCGACGATCTTCCTCTTCGGCCAACCTTGGTGGTGAGTCTTTCGATTTGATTACTCTCTCGGTTTTCGTCGTGTTCACGGAGAATCTAGTAGTTCTCGTGAACACGAAACTCGTGGCTTAGCAAAGTCATCCCGACGATACTCGGCGTGGATACGAATAGAGGCGGAGCTTTCAAGGGACGCTAACGGTTGGATCTCGTCCCTTCTTCCAAGTTACGCAAGGTAATTCGTAGAGTAATTTCATTTTCTGCAAAAATTTTATATTACGATTATGTGAACACATTGCATGCTTAGGATATGTGTTAGAATAATTTAGGAAATTATTCATGCTTTTGTTTCCGCTACATGTAATTATGTAACAGTTACAATACGTGTCCGCGTCGGCATGCACCCGGTCCCAACAATGGTCGCGGGCTAGGGCAATGCAGAGAGGGAGAAGAAGGGAGGAGTCGGGTTGGGCTTTTGGCTGCGGCGAGCGAAGAGGAAAAAAACTTAATAAGGGATGGGACTTTTGCGAAAAAGTCCCTCCATTTCCTCAATTTCACACTCTACTCTTAGGGTAAGGATTTTAACCATTTAATCCTCTCATTTATATTTTAATCCACCTCAATAAATTTCTAGGGTTAGATTACTTACCCTTTCGTAATTTAAGAGTCTACCTGAAAGCCCCTTAACTTTAGGTAAATTTACTTAAGCCAACTATTTAAGGTTTTCTTCCATGAAGCCCTTAATAAGTTTTAAGTTTTTTACAATAAAGCCCCTTGGGCTCCTCCCGTAGGGCCGAAAACCCTAGACTCAATCCGAAAAAATCTTGAAAAATTTTCTGGTCCGGATTTTCAAATCGTCGTATTTTACACATCTAATGGGGAGGAAGGCACTCAGAGCCGTCGCGCAAGCTTGTTCGCATCACTTGTCAAATTAGTAATGGAGGTCGTGGGACTCTTAGGGTCCCTATCCCACTTAGTTATTTATAATGAGGAATTTTCATGCACGTATAACAAGCACATAAACTAAAATAATAAACAAGAAAAATTCTAAATTTTTTCAACTATCATGGCTTTAGTCTTCAATGTGTCTCTAGTCGTGTCGCCACCTCATCCGCTCCTCCCTACACCATGCGCAAGCCACTATTGAAGGTATCTCCGAGCCGAGATGAAAAATTATTTATTTACATCCATCGATCCTATACTCCACAAAAAAGTGTGCATAAAATCTAGATCGAAAGTAAATAAAAGCGCGGCTAAACAGGTGACGTATTTAATTACAAAAATTAAATACTAATTTAGCCTCGTCAACCCCAACGATTCAAATAATTACAACCATGCACAACCAATCACATACACACATTATGTAAGCCATAACAGTTGGAATCTCGTGCCTGCAACCAAAGAGTTAGCCTACGCACATCCTACTATTATCCAACAAAAATAAAATATATGATAATGATGGGTGCGAACCCTTGTATGGCTTGAGGGTTTCCTAGGCAACCACGGGGTTGAACATGAGAGACCTCTCTATATCTTCGAATTAAAATTTAACCCGAATAGAGACCCGTCTCTCAAATGGCAATCTCGTCGTCGTATTAATTAATCCAAGTCACAACTTAGCCAAAACTAAGGTTAAGGCCTTGTAACTTTTCGGATTAATTAACCGCGGAAATGACGACGAATGGATCGCCGATTTTTGTGTTTATCTTCGAGGTCCATGACATAAATTAATTATCATATTAATTAACAAATAATTAATCTACGATAATTAATTAACAGCATGCAATGATAGACAAAATCAAAGCAATAACATAACAAAAGAAAGACGGAGCTAGGGAGAAGTATACCTCGCCGTTTACCTCGCAGTCTTCTACCTTATGACCCTCCCCTCTCGGACGTCGTGTGGGCAATGAGCTACCAAGACGCAGAGTCACCGAAAACCTCCAATTAATTCTTTTCTTCAAGCTTCTTCTAAAACGCCAACACAAACCCTAGGAAGCTAGGGTTTTGCTTGCGCCGATTGCCTATCTTCCTCTCCACCTTAAACTGCCGGCCACCTTATGCTCCAAGGTCCGGCCAACTTCAAGGCGACACCGAGAGGAAGGCTAAGAAGAAGAAGAAGTGGAAGAAGAAGTTGAGAGAACTCCTTCTTCTTCCCCAACAAATCCGCAGCTGCCCTTCTCTCCTCTACTTCTTGCGCCGACCACAAATATGGAAAGAAAAGCTTCCAAATTTGTGCCGCTAGTGACCAAGCTCCTCCCTGACCTACTGGAGTTGCTTTTGGCCTCAGGGAGACTCCTCCCACGGGAGAAGAAGCAATGGATATGGAGGAAGAAGGTGAAAACCCGAGCCGCCCTCTCCTTCTACTTCTTCCTTGTTGCGGCGCGCAAAACTGCCTCCTCCCCTTTGCTCCGCTGAATCCAGCCGCCCCAGGGGTTGCTCTGGCCAAAGAGGAGTAGAAAGGAAGAAGAAACTTCAGAGGATTCGCTGTCTCTCTTCTCCTTCTTCTCCCTATTGCCGCCGAACCCAAGCAAGGTTGTCGCAACCCTAGGAGAGAGAAGAGAGAGGGGTTTTGGGTTTTGGGTTTTGGTTTGTTGGAGATTAATTGGATTAATTCTTGTCTCATGACTCCTATGGGGTATTTATAGGGCTAAGGTAGGGACCATGAGGAGGAGTTGGTTCTTGGCTCACTAATGGATCCAAACCCGATCCATTAATGGGGATCCATTCCACTAAAGGATCCCATTGAACTTCCTCACCAACCCCCATATTTTCATATGGGCTCCACCTATTATGAGTTGTCCATCTCCCCATGTTTAAGATATCGAATGCCTGATAATTAATTTAATTTACTGACAATTAAATTAATTATTCTCTTGATCCTTGATTAGTATCATTCAACCTTTTCATCATGTCGGACCATCGTCCACTTGCAAGATTTGACATGACGATCCTTTTGAGCTCATCAAGGGGGCATCATCATCCCGACTCACTAGGACACGGATTCCGTCAATAATCAACGACACACCATATAATTAATATTATTTTCTAATTTACGGGGCCTATTGATTTAACAGAATAAATCTCGCCCATTAGTAAGTCAAAGAAATAATAAATAATTATACATGCCCGTCATTATTTCGAGATTAAGAGATCGTACTCCATAATATATATCCGAGGTATAATCCAATTTATGAAGTCAGTACAAAATTAGATGACCTCTCTTTTGGTCCTACTTAATGTACACAAAGTACACTAGTATAATTCTATGATTAAGATAAATCACACCTAATTACACTACAACTATCCCGATGGTTTGTCCAACTCCATCTCGATTGTGAGTCACCACGTACCATGTTATCTTCAATGCAAAGTATCAGACATTTTATGTATATACTAATATAAATATGCACTGTGTGATTTTGTGATTCTCTTTAAAATGTAAATATATTCTAACCAAAAGCAAAGCTTTTAGTATAAATCCTAACAGATAAAGTGAAAAATATAACTGAATCCAAACACACAAAACTGAAAACCTCAGCTCTGATACCAGTTGTTGGATAACTTGGCGGGTTTCCTAAGCGAATACCAGATCGTCCATAAGAAACCTCTCCATGTTCACGGATTAAAAAATTTAATCCGAATGGAGACCTATCTCCCAAACGGCCGTCTCGTCGCCGTACTAATTGATTCGAGTTACAACTTAGCCAAACTTGTTGTTCAAGCCTTGTAACTCGCCTAACCAATTAGTCGCGAAAAAAACGATGAGCGGATCGCCAGTTTTTGTGTTTATCATCGGGGTCCATGACAATTAATTATCATACGATTAATTAATAAATAATTAATCAACCATGATAATTAAACAACCACATAAAATAATAGAAAGAACTAAGAGCCGTAAGAGAAGGTTATACCTCTCGTTATCTCGCGATCTTCTATTGTATAACCCTCCCCTCTTGGACGTCATGTGGGCGACGATCTACCAAGAACCGAAGTCACCAAGCCGCCAACCTTCTTCCTCAAGCTTGGCCAAAAACCCTAACACCTCTATTGTGTTGCGTCGGCCACCACCACCATCTCCTTGCTCCCGTCGGCCTTCACCTTGCTCCAAAGGATCACCGGCCATAAGAGGTGATGCAAAAGAAGAGTAAGAATAAGGAGAAGATTCTTCTCCACAAGCCAATCCAAACCGCACCCACCTTCCTTCTTTCTTCTCGCCGTCGGCGCCTTGCAACTTGGTTGCACTGCCGCCCACCTCCTCCTCTCCACAACTTGCTGCCATGAGGTATAGGGAAGAAAGGAAGAAAAGGATGATGAGAAGAGGAAGAAGAGATGAGCTTCTTCCTTCCCTTCTCCTTGCGCCACTTCCTTTCTTTCCCTTTGCTACCCGACGACAAAAACTTGACCTAGGAGAGAGAGGATGAGAGAAGAGAGAATAGAGAGGCTCTAGGGTTGATTTGGATGAATTGTCTCTTGGTTTCATGACTCCATAGGGTATTTATAGGGCTACAATAGGGACCATGAGGAGGAGTTGGGTCTTGGCCACCTAATGGATCAAGGCCCGATCCATTAATGAAGAACCATTCCATTAAAGGCTCTTCATTGAACTACCTCACCAACCCCCATATTTACATATAAGCTCCACCTATTATGAGTACAATTTTCTTCCCGTGTTTAAGATATCGAATGCCCGTTGATTAATTAAATTACTGACAATTTTAATTAATCAACATCTAACTCCTTGATTAGTACCACTCATCCTTATCATCATGTTGGACCAAGTCCACCTGCAGGATTTAACATGATAAACCTTATGAGCTCATCAAGGGGTATCATCATCCCGACTTACCAGGACACGGTTTCCGTCTATAATCAACGACACGCCATGTAAATAATATTATTTCTCAATTTACCGGGCCTATCGATTTAACAGAATAAATCTCACCCATTGGTAAATCAAAGAAATAAATACTAAGTACATGTGCCCGTTATTATATCAGGATTAAGAGCATGTACTCCATAATAAACTGAGGTCTGATCCAATTATAAAGTCAGTATAAATTGAATCACCTCTATGTCGGTCATGCTCAATGCACACAAAGTGCACTAGTGTAATTCTATGGTCAAGACAAACCAACACCAAATTACACTACAACCATCCCGATGGTTTGTCCAAATTCATCTTAGTTGTGAGCCTCTACTTATACTCTACAAGGAACTGATAACATGATCTTCTGTGTGACACCACACACCATGTTATCTACAATGCAAAGTATCAGACAAAATGTACATACTAATATAAACATGCAAATAATGATCTTGTGATTCTCTTTCAAAATGTAGATGTCTTATACAAAAAGACAAGACTTTTAGTATACATCCTAACAAAAGCAACATACCATTTTGAGATTTACTCTCTACGATTAAAGAATCATTGAGCTACCTTTCTTCTTGTATTATCAATTAACCTATTTATGGAAAATTCACGTGTAGTCTTGAACAAAGCATTTAAACTCTCCACACAATTAGTGGTTAGTATTCTATACCTTCTCCCAGTAAAGTGTATATTAGCCCACCTTTTTAGGATCAATGTTCTGAAGCCACTTATGAGCATCTGGATGTTTTTCAAGCATTGATTACATTATGAGATTATATTGGAGTGTTGTCTTTGTTCGTGCTGTTGCCCAAAACAAACCTAAAACTGCTCTACTTCCAGTATCGGTTACCATATTATAAGACATGTGGTGACAACAAAAAGCATGATGCGCGTTTGTGTATACTTTTCTAACTGCTGATATAATGCCACGATGTCTATCTGATACTATGGTATTGATTGTTCATCGACAGTAAAGAACCTCTTTGTATGCTCCAAAAACCACTCACATGTAGACCCGCATTCAACTTCAGTTATTTCAAAGGCAACTGGGAGAACATTGTCATTACCATTGATCGCTGTAGCAATCAACAATACACCCGGATACTTCCCTCTTAGATGTGTGACATCAATTCCGATAAGTTTACGCAAATAAGATATGAACACCCTTCGACAAGCACTAAAACTCCAAAAACACCGCTGAAACTCATTGTTACCATTCTTGTATAGTTCCACATAAGTTTCAAGATCCTTAGCTCTTAACTCACGCAGATATTATGGAAGATCTCTATATGCCTCATCATAATCTCCAACGACCTTTTTCAATGCTTTCTCCCTAGCTATGTATGATTTTCTGTATGATATGGTCACTCCAAATCTAACTTTAATATCTGATATAATTATACTTGGTTTGTATTGTTTATTATGAAGAAATTGCTCTTTAACAAAAGACGCAACAAATGACGAAGAGCATGCATGATGATCAACACTTTCCCTAACAGTTCTACATTAGTGTTCCTTTACATATTTTGTAACAGCGAACTCTACTTCCCCTCGGGCAACTACTCTCCATGTACATGGTTGGTTGAAGCACACTGCTTTAACTCTATTTTTTTGGGTGTCAACTGGGTTATATCTCATGTGCTTAACCACGACATATTTCACAAGTGCATTCTTGAATTCTTGTCTAGATGGAAAAAATCTATCCCACAAAAAAATCATGCTTATCTCTTGCCTCTGCCTCTGTCTCTCCAATTGGCCTAGCTAGCAATCGAAAATACAAAATATAAGGATCATCAGCTATTGGAAACTCCTCCTCTAAGTCACTGTACTGATCTGGGAAAAATTCATATTGCTCAATTTGCATATCATCAACTTGGAATTCTAGTACACTTGTATTGGGTTGTAATTTATCTACATTTCGGATTTCATGATCTTCCTCCTCACTCTAGGTTGATTCAAAGTATTCAACAAGTCTTGTAGAAGAATTCAGACACTCATCTTCTAGATTACATGTTTCTTCATGTAGATCAAATGTCAAATTCCTTGTAATTCTATTACCACTATACTCAAAAGATAATGAAATATTATTACTGACTATTTCTACTCCATTCCCCATGACAGCATTATCATCAAGAGTATTCCATATCTCAGAGAGAATTTCGTTAACAACATTATCATCCCTGAAAAATAAATTATAATTAAATTTGATAAACTTTCAAATTCATAATCAAGTGTTTCAGTAATTTAAAAAACAAACAAGGATTGATACATATCCAATCAGTCCATCAATGGGGCCTGATATGGTATGATATCAGGCCTACGGTGAGCCTGATATAAGATGACCTAGGGCCTGATATCCTTTGATATCAGACCCTCCTCAGGTCTGATATGGTAAGATATCAAGTCGTGATATCAGGTCCTCCTCGGGCCTGATATGGTAAGATATCAGGCTCGAGGTCGTATTCAAGCATGAATTTATCGTAAGTTTAAACAAATTTTGAGAACCCTATTTTTGTAATGCATGACACCGTTAGAGTCTTTCTCCAAACAAAAAAAATAGTATAGAAAAAGTTGATCATGTATAAAATTAAGTCTGATATATCAAAGCAGAACAGAGTCTAGTTGAAATAAACCCTATAAGAACTCTTATACTATGGGGGCGCTTGGTAAACGGGTTTAGAAGGCGGGAATGAGAATGAAATCTATTTCATTTCCATTTATGATGCTTGGTATACGGGAATCAGAATTAAAATAAGGATATGATACCTTTGATTTCATAATTCAATCCCCACTAGGTTATCACTAAACCTATAAACTCCTCAATCAAAACCCATTACCATTCCCATTGCCAAATATATATCAAGCGCCCCTATCTCTTTTCACCGTATACACAAATTTTAAGTAGTCAATCATACGTACATTATTAAATCTTTTTCTTCCTTCTATTAAACAAACTGTTGCTTAAAGTTTCTCCTTCAACACCTATCTTCTTCAACGATTCTTTTAAGTCGACTCTTTGAAGTCACATCTAGAACAAGTCGACTCTTTGGGGCAAGGTAGAAATATATATGTACCTTCGTGATGAGTCGAGTTGTGCAAAGTAGAAATATATATGTAGGGTAAGAAAAAGTCGATTCTCTGGGCATCCGAATCACAATATCTTATTTTAAATTGAAAACTTTGAAAAAGTGGTTCAGATGATTCAGAAAACTAATTGAAAAAGAGAATTGTTGACGGGAGAGGTATAATAGGAAGAATATATTTTTTGATGCGCCCTTTGGTAAAAACGAAATCTCATGATGTTTTTTGATAATTATGAATTTTCACGTCGTTTGATAAAAAGCCACAGTTTATTTGATCCCCATAATATGACATCCGTCAGCAGTCAAATGAATACGATATTCCATAGATAGACTATAACTTTTGCCGTTTTATAAAAGCAACTTTAACCCTGGTAGATCCGAAACGAACCCTAGTCGGCACAAAACCTCAGGCAGTGGGTGCTCGTCTTCGCTTTTCGTCGCGCCGCTTGCCCTACACCTAATTCATACCTGATGGCGAATAGTGAGTGATTTCCGACTTTTTTTTGCCCTTTATTCCATGTCTTCGTCCTGATCTGTTTGAATGATTTATGTTGCTCTCTTATTATTGTCTCTTATCGTTTTGCATTGGTTTTAAATTTTGGCAGCTATGGTTCGTTCTTTCCTTCAAGCAGTCTCCACCTCCGAGGAGGTTGCGCCACCTCTGCGAGTTGTTCAGATTGAAGGGCTGGTATATCTTAAATTTTTTTGCTGGCTTTTATTTTCTCAAGGATTGTTGATCTTCTCTCTGAGAGCATACATTTTGTTTCAATCTGAAGTCGATGAGTTTTCGGGTGCCACCACAATAATAATTTATCTGTTTTTAATCTGTTACTAGGTCTTAGTATGTTTCTCCAGATATTTATCATTTCATTTAATCTTAGTTTTCTTTATTTGGTATCAAAAGAGAAAAGAAATGTACATACGGAATTAAAGGGATAGACAGGATTTGTTTTTTGCCAATTTTTTCTGGGTTATGCACCTTATACTCGTTTTTTTTTTAAAATTTTCTTTATTTGTTTGGCTTGGGTTAGGTTTTATCTATATATGTTTGATTCTATCTATTTATTGTTATATTTGAGAGGTGTTCTAAAGGTAATCGTTTTAACATTGTCTTATTTATTTGATAAATAAAATTCATTATTTGAGTGTGCATTCTATATGTATGTGATTTGATCTTAAACTTGATTAATGAAGTCCACAATACAATTAATGGATATCTCATCATATGTAATTATGTACATATTGAAACTTTCCCTAGTCAATGAATTGATGAAATTGAACATCGTCAATTTTTTAAGACTAGCATGTGTTATACTATTTGGTTTATCCAAATAGACGATCCTTATTGGCCGGAAACATTGGGATATTGAGAGTTACATGTGAATGCTAGGTATTGGTAACTAGTTCATTAGATATGACCTGCTATGAGATTTCATATGTTCTTTATATGTCAATAAGATTTCATTGTAACTCGAGTGTAAGTTTCCCTAGACTTGAGGTATTCAAGTCATCTTGATCATGAAGACTTTTACTTTGATATTTTAGTAGGGCATCTCCTAGGAGATCTAGATTTGGAATGATTGGGTATAAGACAATATATCCGAAGGTGTTTGAATATCCCACAGAGGATTCATCACTCCTTTTATAAGGAGACATATACCCTACGACCACTTGTTAGGATTATTACTCATAAATCTTTGACTAAAGCAAACACGTCAAATGAATGATTTTCTTGGACGTGTATTTGAATAATTTGAATCCATAGGATAAGAAATTATAATTTGGGCTAGGTGTGACGTAGTCAACTTAGTAAGAACATGTCCTGAATGAAGTAGGTATAAGATGAGTGTAACTGTAGGTGCTAAAGGGTCAGAAGATGTTTTGAAATTAATTGTGAATTTTCAATCATTTAGGGGTCATGATGTACTACTAAGTGTCACTCATGATCGATCCATAATTTATGATTAATTATGAATGATCAACATAATCGGGAACCTATAAGATCACACGCACTATGAGTGTATGTCTTAAAGATCTAAGAAGAATAAGTTAGAGATTAAGATTCTCAAAGAGAGAAAGAGATTAAGTTTGTTTGGACCAAGCGAAGGGCAAATATGGAAAGTATTTATTGCGATTGAAGCGCTAATGGGGCATACCTCTTGTAGAAAAATTGGTCCTATTCATGAGATATAGGTTTGATTTTGGTTAATGTTCTAAAAATCGGCCCAGGCGACAGCCTAGGTGCTAAGTGTCAACCAACTGTACCGAAAATATCCTAGTGGGTCAGCTTAGGTGCCTAGGCGGGAATAGGCGACCCTAGGTGTCGACTAATCGGTCGAATTATCTAGGTGCCGCGGAAATAGTTAGGGTTTTCATGATTTAACTTCCTACACGTGACATTGTCGCGTCGGCCATATAAACAAGAAACGCATAACCGAATTACAAAAGGTTAACATTTTGGAATCTTTTGAATTAGATTCATTTGATACATTTGCTTTATGCTTAAAAAGTAAGATGACTAAGTTACCTTCAGATGAAAAAGATGAATGAGAGAATGATGTATTGGATCTTATACATATCGATGTATGTGGACCTATGTCAACTCATGCACGAGGAGATTATAACTACTTCATTACCTTCATCGATGATCAATGGTTTGGGTATGTGTATCTCTTGAGATATAAGTCTGAGGCCTTTGAAAAGTTCAAAGAATATAGACATGAAGTAGAGAACTAACTTAGCAAAAGTATTAAAATACTTACATCAGACCGAGATGGTGAATACTTAAGCTAAGAGTTTCAGGATTATTTCAGAGGCAATGACATATTGTCGTAATGAACTCCGCCTTATACACCACAATACAATAGTGTGTCAGAATGGCGAAACCAAACCTTATTATACATGGTTAGGTCGATAATAAATCCTGTAAGCCTTTCCAAATCCTTTTGGGCCTACGCATTTGAGACAACTATTTACTTGCTAAATAGGGTCCCGACTAAGGCAACCTCTACTATTCCATATGAGATATGGACTGTCTTATTTGAAGATATAGAGTTTGTAGGGATCTATAGGCAAAAATATTTAAAATTCGCAGTGGAAATAAGATCCCTTGAGCGATCCGTGCGAAAGAAAACTCATACAAAGTGAATTTACAAAAAAAAAATCCTATCGTATAGGTATACCTTTGGCGCGTGCCCTTCGTTTATCCCGCTTATTCGAGGTATGTCGGATTTCTTGCACGTTCAAGTTTCCGTGCCTCTATGCGTATCCACACAAACACGATTTTTGCCTCGGAGAGGAATCACCTTAGTTGTGCTAGCAACTTGGGATGATTCACAAAGCACAAGAACCTCCACTAGGGAGTTTTGGACAAGGAGGAAGAAAGAAGAAGAAGAGAAGTGCTCACCATTAGCCTTTGACAAGAGGGGGTATTTATACTCATCTAATGAATACCAAGGGTCTTTGCCCCTTGAGCTCCTCTCATCTTAATGCTAATAAAACCCAATGAATACCAAGCCTTTTGGTATCCCTTGAGACTCTTAATATTCTATTCATCTAATGAATAGAATGCCTCTTAGTCTTCCTCTTAAATAATTTTCATTAAACCATTTAATGAATATTATCCATAATTAAGTTGTTGAGTCTAATCTAGATGAGTCTAACTCAAATTATACTCAATTCCATAATCCAATTGGATTCACTTGAGTCTAACTCAATTAATCCAATTCAGATCAAATCTTAGTCAAACTAAGATCAATTAATCTCCGAAGCATCGTGTCCTTAGTGTGTGACCCAATAGGTTCTCGTAACGTTGGCAATGTGTCTAAACCACTTTAGACACATAAGCAATGAGCGACATCTAGCAATGCATCATTATTACTCGAGTGACGAGAAAGTCGAGATCCGACTTAACCTCCGTGACTATGACAATGTATGACTTTGTCCTTCTATCCTTGATATCTAGATTGACCAATGAGGCATAGACCATATCATCCTCGATCAATCTTTGTGTTTCTTGATCCCCGAGTAGACTCACTCAAACAAATGAGCTCAATATCTCATATTGACTCATTTGAGCATGACCATGCGTTTTAGTAGTCCTACTCGATCAAGGGGCCCACAGATATCACTCCCGTCATATGGGAGGGATAGATCCCATCTACATCACTCACATCCTTCTGCATAATTTATTACATACCCAGTGATCGCCTTTATAGTCCACCCTGTTATGGGTGACGATTGACGATACCAAAGTACATAACTCCTTATGTAGGGAACCGTAGTGACTTCAGGTCTAAGGACTATTCCTACTAATAGTCACATGAAAAAGTTTATGACATTCATATGACAATCTATGAAACTTTCTCATGGCGGGTAAATTCAGTACACATTCTCTAATGTATACCCATGTGTTAACTTGATATCACATATCCATGACTTGTGAGCTCAAGTCATCAGTTGACCTACATGCTAGTCTCCATGCTTTTTTATAATATTGTCCTTGAATATTAATGCTTGACTAGGAATGATTTAGTATAGTGTTCTCTACATCATCTTACTATCGATTCAACCAATCGATATGATGTAGATAAGAACCTACTACCCAAGAACATTACTATACTTAGTTATTTGACACATATATAAATTAAGCATAATAACCAAACATGCCATTATTAATGATAAAATATGGTACAAAAAGTCCCTAGTCAATCATCACATAATTGGCTCTAGGGCTCCTACTAATAGAGTTGCCTTGCTTATTTAAAGTGGATTATATCTTATAAGTTAGATGCTAAGTCCGATTAGTGTCTATTTATTAGTTACCCTAAGGAAACAAGGGGTTATCAATTCTATCATCCCTTGGTGTTTGTCTCAAAGCATACTGTATTTCTAGAGAATGAGTTTCTCTTTTCGGAAACTAGTGGGACTGAAGTTGAACTTGTGATAGTGCAAGAGACTCCGATAGATATTTAAGGGATGCCTAGTTTGGAACCATAGCCAAATACTCATAAAGATGAGATAATGCCTAAACTTGTTGGTACACCACCTCTTTGTAGATCTAGTAGGACATGTCAAATTCCTAAGAGATATGAATTTCTCATAAGTGAATCGAAAGATATGTTGTTTATAGACGTTGAGAAGCGTACTAGTTATGAAGTAGTTCTAAAAAGTTTAGAAAGGGACACATCGTTAAAAACCATGAAATCAAAAATAGATTCTATATATGAAAATCAAGTTTGGAACTTAGTGGACCTATCCGAAGGCATAACACCTATTGGGTGTGAGTTTTTAAGAAGAAAACCGACATGACTAGTAATGTGATTACCTACAAGGCAAGACTAGTTGTTAAACTATGATGAAACTTTTTCACCAGTAGCAATGTTTAAATTCATTCGGATACTCCTGGATATAACAACTCATTATGATTTAAGATATGACAAATAGATGCGTAAACAACTTTCCTAAATGAAAATCTGTCTGAGGATGTGTATATGTTACAACCTAAGAGTTTCACATTCATTGACAAAAATAAAGTATGCAAACTCAACGATTCATTTATGGACTGAAGTAGACATCCAAGAGTTGAAACATTTATTTTAATAAAGCAATCAAAAAGTTTGATTTCTCACAAAATCCTAATGAATTTTACGTGTATATGAAGGTTAGTGGGAGTGCAGTTGTATTCCTAATGTTATGTAGATATCATATTACTCATAGGAAATGATGTGCCTGTTCTAAATTCAGTCAAAATTTGGTTATCCAAAGACATGGGAGAAACAACCGATATCCTATATATTAAGATCTATAGAGATAGATCGAGAAGGTTGCTTGGTCTTTAGCAGTTTACATACTTAGATAAAATGTTAAAACAGTTTTGCATGGAAGAATACAAAAAAGATTTTCTTTCCATGAGATATGAGCTTCACCTTTTGAAATCTGTGTCTAAGCACACAAGATGAGAGGATGCACATGACCCAGATCCTATATGCGTCGGCTATAGGATCGATCATGTATGCTTTGTTATGTACTAGGCTTGATGTATCGTATACTCTGAGTATCATTGGGTGGCTGTCAAGGCAATTCTTAAGTATTTAAGAAGAATTAATGACTTATTCTTGGAATGTAGAGAAAGTGATATAGTAATTTGCAGGAATACTGATGCCAACTTCCAGATGGACAAGGATGACTCTAAGTCCCAGTCTGGATACACATTCACCTTAAATGGTGGCATAATAAATTGGAAAAGTTCCAAGCAAGAAATTGTTACTGATTCTACCACTGAGGCAAAATACATTGTGGCTTTAGAAGCGGCAAGGGAAGCGGTTTGGATCAAAAAATTCATTACTGAACTTCGAGTGCTTTGTCACTGTCACTTGATTAGGGAGATCATTAGTAAGAAAGAAATACAAATTGAGAGAATGTTTAAAAATCTAGCAGATCCTTTAAAAAAATCTCTACCACAAAATAAGTAAAAGAGACATGTTGAGGCCTATGATATTTTAGATACCAAGGCGATTGACCTTAGGTCAAGTGGGAGTCTGTTTTATTTAGGAGATGCCCGAAAGGCGAGCCTTTAACATTGTTTTATTATTTGATAACTAAATTCACTATTTGAGTGTGCATTTTATATGTATGTGATTTGATATTAAACTCAATTAATGAAGTCCATAATACATAGCATTAGAGAAATTGTGATTGGATCACAATTAGTATGCACGTATTGAAACCTTCCTTAGTTAATGAATTGATGAGATTAGACATCGTCAATTCTGTGAGACTATTATATGTTATATTTGGTTTATCCAAGCAGTCGATCCTTGTTGGCCGGAAACATTAGGATGTTCAGAGTTAACTTGTGAATGCTAGTTATGGGCAACTAGTTTATTAGATATGACCTGCTATGAGGTTTCATATGATTTTTTATATGTCGATGAAGATCTCATTACAACTTGAGTGCAAGTTTTCTTAGACTTGAGGTATTCAAGTCATTTTGGTCATGGGGGCTTATACTGTGACATATTGACAAATATCTTCTAGGAGGTGTAAGTCTGGGATGATTAGTATGAGTCAATATGTTTGAAGATGTTTGAATAGCGAAAAGAGGATTCACCACTCCTACATGGAGACATATACCTTATTGTCTCTTGTTAGGATTATTACTCATAAGTCTTTGACCAATGTAAACACGTCAAGAGGATGGTATTCTTGGACATATGTTTTTGAGTAATTTGAATCTATAAGACAAAGAATTATAAGTTGAGCTAGGTGTGACATAGTTAGCCTAGTGGGGACTGACACATAGATTATGCCCTGAACCAAGTGGGTATAAAATGAGTAAAAGGAATAAACACACTAATAACTATAGTTGTTGAAGCTTTCAGAAAATGTTTTGAAATCAATTGTGATTTTTCGATCAATTGGGGGTTATGATGTACTACTAGGTGTCATTCATGATCGATTCATAATTAATGGTTAATTATGAACGCCCAATATAATTGGGAACCTATTGGGTCACACACACTATGAGTATGTCTTAAAGACCTAGGAATAAGTTAGAGAATAAGATTCTCAAAAGGTATGTCTTAAGTACGTATCCATACTATCTCAAATGCATCTCTCAGAATTTTCTTTCAATAGGTGCAATTATGATTTTCTCTCTAACGTTTGTTTCATATCCTATTTATCCTCGTAATCGTATGCCCACACATCCGCCTTAACATTCTTATCTCTGCGACTCTTATTTTTTTTTGCTCTTGTTCTCATTTCATAATCTTAGATTTAGCTTCATATAAGATAACAAGTCTAACTCTCGTTTCGTAGAATTTTCCTTTAACCTTTAAAGGTACCTTACCGTTACAAAAAAACACCTCCTCCACTATTTCAATCATTCTGCTTGTATCTTATGTAAAATATCTCTATCAACCCCTCTTATCCTTTTGCAAAAGTGATCCTAGATGCCTACAACTCTCACTTACAAGTTACTGGTCATCTCATAGCTTATTAATTGTTTTTTACGTTTAATACTACTAAACTTAAATTTACTATATTTCATTTTTATTTTAGCAAATTAAAACCTTTTACGTCTAATTTTGCTTGACAAGATTCGAGCTTAACATTTACACCTTCACGTATCTCAATATCCAAAATAATATCATTTACAAACAAAATGTATTATGGTAACACATGTTGGATGTGTCTATTAAATTCCTCTATGATTAGTGAAAAAAGGTATGCATTTAAAACTGCTCCTTGATGTAATCCTATTTTTATAAGAAAGATTTCAGTTAATCTCCTTGGAGTCTTCACTTTTGTTGTTACATTTATATATATATATATATATATATATATATATATATATATATATATATAATTATTTCAATATATGTATGTTAACTTCTTTCTTTTTTAGAATTCTCCACATAATTTCCTTGGGACTCCATCATAAATTTTTTCTAGGTCAATGAAAACTGTATGTAAGTTTTGTTTTTTCTCTATACTTTTTAATCAATTATTTGAGTAGATGTATATCTTTTATCAGTTTTTTAGGCATGGATTTAAATTGATTTCTGGTCACCTTGGTCTCCTTAATTGTTTTTTGTATTACTTTTTCCTAAAGTTTTATGGTATGTTTAATTCTCCTATAACTTGCACAATTTTGTATGTCTTTTTTATTTTTATATAAGGGATTAGAGTCCTTATTACCAAGTGGGATAATGCTTTGTTGTTGTTGTTGTTGTTGTTGTTGTTGTTGATTAGAGCCCTTATTAGATCTTTTTTTTTATTTTCAATATCTAATTAATAACTTAGTTAACCATTCAATCCCTTGCTTCTTTGGGTACTTTTATATCTCTATTGAAATATCATAAGGTCCAACCATTTTCTCATTTGTCATCCCATTTAATATTTTTTGCTACTTCTAAAGTTTGAATTTTTTTAATAAAAAATTAAATTTTTACTCCTTTTACCTACTTAGGTTTTCTAAGCTAAGTTGATGACCTAAATCTTCATTAAAATTAAAAAGTTGATGAAAATACCTTTTCCATCACTCTTTTGTTTCCTCATCCTTTACTAGTATCTTATCATATTCATCTTTAATGTATCTTATTTAGGTTATGATCCCTTGTTATCCAATCTCACGCTTTAGTTATTCTATAAATGTTTATTTTCTTTCCTTTTGCATCAAGCATTTGAAAGTTTCATTCTTGCTTCAAGAAAATTCCCTACTTTCTTGGCATCGTTTTTTGCTATTGCATAATTTTTTAAGTTTTCTTCATCTTACAAGTGTACAGACATTTCAATTCCTCACCATTTTCTCTTATACTTCTCATTCTACTATCAAGATTCTTTATTTGGTGGTGCTGACCCTCTTGACTCACCTAGTATGTTGTTGGCTATTATTTGCAAATTTGATATCATCTTATTTCATATTAAAGTCGAGTCGAGTCGTCGTGTAACTCCTTATATATATTTGTTTGGCATTTTTACAAATTTCTATCTCTCTTTATAACCATAAGAAAATCGATTTGACTTATTGTTTTTACTTTTGAACGTAATTAGGTTTTCCTCTCTCTTGAAAAAATATTTAACTATTATAGGTTCATATGTTATTGCGAAATCCACTAGAACTTTTTATTTGTGCAATTTGTACTAATAGTTAAACTTAAGTTTTGATGAATGACAAATAGGTTAAAGTTAAGCTTGCTTTTGGTTTTGACCTCTTTACTAAGTGTGCAGGGTTGAAAGACTTAGGACCTGACACCAGGCTGAAGTCCAGGGTGGTTGAGTCCTGGTGGGAAGTCCAGTTAGGTTCGCGAGGCCTGACAACTGGCTGAAGCCCAAGTTGGTTGAAACTTGGCAAAAAGACCAGGGTGGTTGAACCCTGGCGGGAAGACCTGGTGGGTTAAGAAGTTGAGTAGAGCTGCACGAGGTAAGTAAGGTAAGTCATTGGAGGAGCGAACCAGTGAGGACGGGTCCTATTTTAGGACTGTAGGCGCGGTCCAACTTAGGCCCATTTTGGTGACCTCGGTTGAGTCCTGGTTAGATCCTTATCCAGGTTTGGACGGAGTCTAATTAACTCTAGTCCATTGCATTAACTCTATTTTACAGGTTAATTTGATATGTGAACTAATTAGATTTTGTAGGTAAATTTTACAAAATTATTCCTCATCTAAAGCCTCGGTGGAGGATAAACTCTCATTTAAATTATTCGTATTTCTTATTTTATTTGAGAATAAAATTACTCCTACTATTTGTAGGTAAATGTTATTCTGTACGAGAGTTTAAACTTTAAATTATTTTTTTTATTTAAGTGGAGCAAAGGATAGAAACGTTATCTTCTTTGAATTATTCCAAAAAGATAGCTTGCTAACTTTATTTAAATTATTTTTTATTTAAGTGGAGCAAAGGATAGAAACGTTATCTTCTTTGGATTATTCCAAAGAATAGCTTGCTAACTTTATTTAAATTATTTTTTCAATTTAAGTGGAGCATTCTTATTTTAATTCTTATCTTAATTTAAGTGGAGCATTTTTAATTAACTCTGAATGCATTCTTATCTTAATTTAATTAGCTATTTTTAAATTATTTAAGAATAGCTTGCTGATGGATAAAGTTTGGGCTGAGAAGATCATGCTCGAGGCACTATAAAAAGAAGCAAATAAGTCCTTTAGCCCTCTAAAGGACATATATTTTTTTAAAGTCTGGTTCAAGCTTTGGCGCTCTCTGGCTTCCACGCTCCTCTGCTGCGGTTTGTGCTTTGACTCGACGCTGTCCGACTGCTGCCGAAAGATCGCTCCCAACACCCAAGCTGCTTCAGATAATCTTAAGTGTTGGGTAACGCATTTTTATTTGTTCTGTCTGCACTGAAATTATTTAAGAGGGAAGTGTAGGGTTGTTACACTTTCGCCTAATCTTGTATTCGAATCGCTCTACCGGGAGTTTACCGGTAGAGAATTTTAGTGGATTGCCTACATGAAAGGTTCAAGGAGCCTGGGCCTTCGAGTAGGAGTCGCCGAAGACTCCGAACGAAGTAAAACTCATCGCTTATTTTTTATTGTTTTTCGCTTTCGTGTTTCGTTTTAATTCTTCCGCCATGCACGTTTTTCAAAGCATCGTACGATTTTCTATCGACTCTGATTTTAAAACGAAAGTTTTAAAAGTCACGTGAGTCATTCCCCCTCTCACGTGCATCGGTCCTACACTTTTCTTTCTTCATTTCTTGGTCCAAAACCATATCTCTTATGCACTCTATCATATTTCTTATTTCTTACTCCTAATGCCCATTTTGATCTGCTCCTATTTAAATCCTCTCAAAATCTATGCTTGATTTTTTCATTCAATTTTATTTGGGGTGTATATATGTTAATTTTATTATTAGTTTCTTTTGTTTCTATTATCTTAAGAGTTATAATTCTATCTCCCTTTCTAACTACTCTTACTATTTTGTTCTTTAACGAACTATCTACAACAATGTCTATTTAATTTCTCATTTTACTCTTTATTCTGTACCATAACTTAACTTAGATGCCTTCTCCTCAATCCATTTTTGCCTCTTGTAAATATAAAATATTAACTTTTCTCCTAATCATCGTATTTACTACTTCTATTATTTTTCTAGTGAACGATTCTATGT